>BMAW01049345.1:680191-914356 GCA_019974015.1 Nephila pilipes
AATTACCCATAGAACCACAAGTAATACATATTCATTTTAATTCGGACTCAGTCTGGGAGGACAGTTACAGGTGCAATTCTAGTAAGTCAAGGATATGAGTTGTTTCATAGATATGGCGCAAATCATCAGGCGTTGGATTCTTGTGCCAAACGAATACATAGCATTTCCTCTCCCAAAATATCAGTAAATTGAGGCAAATTTGTTAAAAACATAGCACTTTAATCTGCATTGTATAAGCTGATATATGGTTTACCCATAATCAGTTTAATTTAGAAATCAGCATTATTTTACTTTTCGCAAATTTATTTTACAGTATGTTCTGAAACCAACATGATAGCTTGACACAAAAATTATTGAATAGTTAATGAAGAAAAATTGAATTAGCCCATCATTAGTTCAAAACACTTCTTCATGCATTTCCTTTCATTCAATATCTCATAATCAATTTAGACAGTTCCTTGTACTTTGAACAAAAGTGTTCCAAGGCTTAAAGTTTCTTGGAGACAACGTAGCTCAGTTAATTGCTTTCATGGTTTGCATTTCTAGAAATTATCTAGTTGAGTTCAGAAAACACAAAACAATGTGTACATCTTTGTTCCTTTCTTGAAATTTTAAATTCAAATGTTATCACTTTAAAATATAGATAATGAAAGTTTATTATCTAGAAATGAGATTCTGCATCAAAATATGTCATCTTTGAAAAAGGTTCTGAAATGCTCAAATTATCGATGCTCAAAGATTAACTAGTATCATAAATTTAAATGATTAGTCTTAGATCGAAGATATAATTCATAAACATTTACTGCACTATAATTGTATACAGCATCAAAAACTGTTCTTCGATAATCCATTAAAATCGTAAGTGATATAATATTTTAATTTACTAGAGCTAAAAGTAATTAATTAGTTCCATTTTAGTAAAGAACAAATTCAGACTATTGCGTGCAAATCCCAAACAAGTTAACATCTAATTTACCATCAGAATGAAAATGTTTGATTATTTATAGTCAATCAGGAACCATGATGGATGATAAAACCGGACACGTTTTATTAGAAGCGTGATAATATACTCCCAAATCTATTCTGTTTCTTTGCTTTGGAAGTCTAGATTAGCGATATGAATATCTCATTTTCATTCACTTTACAGATAATATGAAGGGTATATCATTTGACAAATAAAAATTCAATTGTTATTACTTTTTAATATTTATTATCAAAGACCATGATGTCTTAGGTCTGGGAATTTAGGAAAATAATAAAATTATTGAAAGATTATTTTTGTTTTCTAAAAGTTTTGTTGGAGTCTAATTTACACTAAGTAACGTATGTATTAAGACTAGATTAGGTAGCTCCTCCTAGTGATGATATATTTCTTTCTGATGAGAATAAACTTAAAATGTTTGTACTTACCTAACGGTAAAGTATAACACTCTTATGTTTTCTCAAAAGTAATTTAAAACAAAACCATCTTATCTTTTCCGTTCATCACTACAGATTCATTTATAAGATAGAAGTCTTTCTTTTAGAACATGTGTCTTATGAAATGCTATGAATTAAACATCTGCATGCTCATTAATAAATTATAAATAATAATTAAATTAAATAAATTATAAATATGATGTTAAATGATTGAAATATTTAAGATTAATTTGTGGCTATGCATTGAAAATTAATAATATAGAAACTCTGAGAGTGTGTTAATAAGGCATATATCAGTTTTTATTTCTAAAAGAAAGAAAGAAAGAATAGGTAAAAAGTAGATATTTATAAATTTATAAATATGATAAATCTATCAAAGAAAAGTGTGTTATGCTCCTCTTTAATTAAATTTTAAAAATATAATGTTGTTAATGGAAATCTATTTAATCAGCAGATTTTTAATTAATACATTTTATTGTAGTCTCTTATTGAGGATTTAGTAAAAAGGTTTCATGCAAGTGTATTACGTTTATTTTAGTTTCAGTAGAAAGTTGATGTATATTTTAATCAGTTTAAAAATTCAGTATTCCCACTATGTCTGGGTTTTAAGTAAAAATATTATTTTACTCTAGCAGAAATAGAGTTATATATTATACTCATACGCTTCTTTATAAACAAATTATTAAAAGTGTAAATGACATGAACTGGATAGGTCAAATTTGACTTATTAGTTTTGTAAGATTTTATTTACTTTAAAAGTTCTGTGGAAGCATTTAATTTAAATAATAATGCTGTTTCTAATATGAAAAATTACAAAAATCAGTCAATTATAACATTTCATTAATTCTGTGGACACATCTTTTCTTTTAAGCAACACCAATAGTCAGCTGGAGGCGCCATCTTCTGTGCAGGATAAACATCCAGGCTTGTGCTAGATATACCAATGAATAAATGGGCACCAGAATGTAGCTCTTTGTTAGTCCATCAGTTGATTTTAAATTCCCTTTTGGTGGGAACATTTTCTCTTAATGTTGTTCAAATTATTGACATAGCAATGTTTTGTTATAGTTTCATGCTGTTTTCTATTTATGCTGTTTTATTCTTATATCATGCTTATGAATTCATATATTATATTTGATATCTTATATTTAGTCTTACATTATATTATATTTATTATATTTATATTTAACTATATCTAGATATTTTGTTCTTAAATAAGTTACTGTGTGCAGTCTCACTTTAACGCCATCAGTTGCACCAGCCCACTGTACCTGCTGTATATTTCAATGATTTCTATCGTCGATCACTGTTCTGTAGTGCTTTGCAATAAGTCCAATTAATTCAGACTTTATATTAAACAATTCAAATACTAGTCGAAGATAGTTGTGTCAACATATTTTGTAGCAAAAACAAGCAGAACTTCAAAGTTCTAACATCACAACAAATAAACAAAAACCTACTCACACTGAATGTATTTATTTGTGGGTGAAACGTTTCTAATTCTAGTCATCTAGTTTTGAAACAGAGTAATAATGCATGCAGATTTCAAAAATTCATGCACAGTTCCACATCAAATTACGTTGAATAGAAGTTAACATTTTCTTAATAAAAACATTCCATATAACAATCCTTTGCTTATACACAATTTAAAATTAGAACACAAAATACAAACACATAGATGGCGCATCCTGGCGTCAAAGGCCACCAATAAGTCTTGAATCTTACAAACATTCAGAAATTATTGCCTGTATTTTATGAAACTACTGAAATACACAGTACAGAAATGATACAATATTAAATTAGATTATCAATAAGAAGTAGAAGGTTTTCAGTGCCTCATCATCATTTGGAGTCCTTTGAAAGAGGCCAGGGTGAGTGAAGAACAACTCAATTTGATTAATTTAGTCAAAAGGCGGCTATAGCATCGATATTTGAGTCCTTGGTTCTTTCCCCTTCCTCATAAGATGCACCTCATACAGGAACTCTGGAGAATAAAATCCTTGTTGCCCCCGAAAATAGTAGAAGATTAGGTAAACTGGGTGCTTGCTGTTAAAACAAACTCAGAATTAAAAGGTTGTTCTTGATTTTACAAATTCTGGATAAGTAGCTCATTAAATCCATTTTGTGGTCTAAACTCTCCTGGGCATCTGTTGTGAAAGTAAATAACCTTGGGGGCACAATCTCAATAATTAAAACGAGAGTACTTTGCACTGAAGGTATTGCCTCGACTTGAACTCTTGGGCTTTCTGGTGCGGGTGGTTTGGAGTTCTAAATTACAATCATCCACCAGAAAGGAATGCAAAGAGTTAAACTGGACAGATTCAAAGTAGTTTGTTCTGGATCAGGTTCTAGGAAAAATAAGAACAATTTGTGGCAAACGGAGGTGGGAGATCCCGCAAGTTAACCTTGGATCTGATTCTTGGCTTTGTATAGGAAAGGACAGTCCCTCAGATCTCTTGTCTAGAGGGGACTAGTGCTGACTCCTTTTATCTGACATTCAGTGGTGGAATGGTCAAATGTTTTGCAGTTTGATGAACTCCAGTTATCACATTCACGGAGTGTGTCAGACAACAGAAGAATGATACCTAGACTGAAATCAAGAGAACTCAAGAAAATGTTGTACTAACTGATTCAATCAAACAATTTTGATTATTTACTTATAATGGCAGATTTCTAACTATTATTTAGGTATTAGTTTTCAGGTTTATATTCAGTCCAAAATCTGCCCAGGTATAGAAAGTACTCACATCAGAGATGATGGGAAACAGAATACTTTATTAAAACAAGAACCATCAGAGCATTTCTCAGAGGCCAATGGCTATGAAAATGGAGATGAAAATGTTGCCATGATAGGATTTTAATTTGGCTCCCTATTTTAGATGGTAAAGATAAGAATGAAAGTCTCGAAAATTCTTGTAACTCGTACTCAGGTAAACATCCTATTTGCTTTCCTGTAAAGAAGTAATTCTAGAAACGATTATGTATCATTGAGCAAAATTATTCATTTTTCATATCATGTATCAATTATTTACACTATTAGTATTGTTTTATATTTATATCACCATCATGTTCACAGTGTGAACTATTTCTCTATTTAACAAATCAATAATTGAAAGTCCCAGCGGCTTACATGGTACTACTACAAGTAAATCCATGTGTTTTAGTTAAGCTAACCCTCAAGATACGTCCTTATATTTGGCTTGGCCTATCGGATATTAGTTGTAAATTACTGCTTTAAGGTAACCTTAACTTTCTTGTGAAAAATGGAGTAAAACAGATTCCATATTGATAAAATATTGCTTTTGAAGGAAAAATGCAGTTGAAGCAAAGCTTGGCAGTGAGTTTTCCCAAGACCTCTCCAGGAAAATCAACCATCAAGTTATACTGATTTAGACGTGTTGAAATAGGCACAGACAGTGAACGCAGTGGACACCCAGAAAGAGGTTGCCTTTACCACGACATGAAACATTAAAATCCCACAAATGAAGATTTTGGAATGGCCATTCAATTGAGTGGACAGAAACCATAGACACTCTAAAATTTATCAACTGGGCAATAGCTTGTAGCATTGTTACACTCAAATATTACGATATAAACTCAAGGATGTGTATTACGAATAAATCTTTCATCGCTGTGGGTGCAGGAAAGGAGGAAAATAACCTTGCGCATCGATGACAATTGTCTCGTTATTTTCTACTTTTCGTAAACTGTTTATGACTGGAGAGAAATTACGATGTTTTTCCAAAAGAGGGAAGGAGAGAAAATGATTCTTCTACAATTTGACGGACCACCCAAGGAATCGTTTGGAGACAATTTCAGTTAAGCATATTTCGTTTCGTTCAACCCTCGTGTTCTCCTCTTATCTTTAAATTTTTTTTTATTAATTTCATTTTATTTGGGTTGAAAGAATTACCAATACCGTTATCAACAAACACGACTGGATTTTCACATAAACCCTCCAACATTATATATGTCTGGGACCATGTATTATATATATATATATATATGAAATGTATTTTATACACGAAAAAAAATTAGTAATACAGTAAAATATATTCTCTGTGAGTCGGTAGAGTATGGCACAACACATTTTCCAAGATATTTTCCCAAAAAAATCATCTGCCCTTATTTTCGAAAATAATTGTTAAAAAAAATGCCAAAAAAGAGCAAAGTTCAAAAATGTAAATATGGCTGTGGGAGAAATAAAGCAATAAGATAATTATATATGCTTGAGAAAAAAATTACATTTGTTTCCACTAAAATAAAATAATTCTGTTGTACTAAACTAAATAAAATAAAAAAAATTTGCATAGGTATCGTCCTCATCACTTAACCATGGTTCAGAATGACGGGTTTGAACCAGAAACCTTACTAGGTGACGCTAATTCAAAAATAATTTTTGTGTGACTTTAATTCAATAATCATAACAATAGAGTGGCAGTTATGATTGAGATGTGCGCTCTGGGTGATTGTGCTTCCTGCATGATGGTCAGCATGATTAGCACTGTTTGTAATTTATTAACCGTGACTTTAACCATTGTTTATATTGGATGTCATTGAAGTTTTGTAAACGATAAATAACATGTATATATATATAATATGAGGAAAGTCTGTATCGTAGAAGTAAGAATGGGCACTCAGTACAAAGTACTTTAAGGGTATCAAAGAGTTTAACCGTCAATAGCACTCCCAGTGAGGAGCACCAAAAAATGAACCAGTATTCAAAAACACAGTAGCAATAATAATAATCAAACTGTAAATGCATTCAGAATTTAAAATTTAACAGTACTGGTTGTCTTAATTTTTATCTTCTTGAATAATTTCTTAAGATCTCAAATTAAACCGAAGCAATCACATAAAATTAAAATCAACCGGGAGTTCTGAGTACAGACGATTTTGTTGAGCTCTAAATTTGCTTAACTGAGACCATTCAACTCATGCAGATTTTTGTAATGCAATTAAAGTCTGATATTGTATTTGAGCGTTTTCTTATTTGAAAAGATTTTGAGTCAATTGTTTAATGTTAAATGAAGAATTCGCATCCAATAATTCTATCATAATAACATTGCTAATTTAAAATACACAGCCATCAAAAAAGGGCACTCTCAATATATATAATTTTTACAATTTTGATTATACCCGGATGAAATTAATATCACTATTTATAGCTCACGGAAAATTAAATTATAATATATATGTAAACGTATTCATTAATTAACTTAATCAACACAATTAACCAATTAAAATTTATCTCATTACTGACTGCATTTTACAGAATTAAGTAGGAAATATTTTAGTTTCGTTTGGTTTTATTAACGTCGCGTTAGCAGCAACACGAGGGTTATTGGCGACAGACCTCGTAATTTTGAACCTCGGCCAAGTGTCGAGGACGATACCTGAGCCGGCATCCCCACTCCTAACTTCCACACCACGCTAGCGGGAGGACTTTTGGTCCCGACAGATTTAACGTGCATCAGTCCCGGCTACACGGCGCATCTTTAGTGGCCAGAAAGTATTCCAAACAACTTGTGTTCCAAATTTCATTTGATTGCAGTAGTTGGTTTCAAAGATATTCGGAAAAAAAATAGTTAGGATGTGAGGGAATGTAATTGTTTATTAACGTCGTACTTAGAAGCAACACGAAGGCTATGGACCTCTATATTGAACTTCGGTCTAGTGACGAGGAAAACACCTGAGCTGACCCTTATATGTCTAAACTTCCACTCCCCGTCAACGGGAGGACTTGGGAATTATATCAGATTTAATGTGCATCATTCCCACTACACAGCGGATCTTTTGTGACATCAAAACTCGAACCTACGATTTAACGAAAACAAAGGCCAACCGCTAGTCTACGACCATGACCACTAAATTATCGCGGTCACGAGTTACCTTTAGGAGGTCATATAACATGAATCCTTTGAACTGACAATCTACAGAACTTTTAACATTTTATTCAGCCACCGTATATCAAAATTACTTCTGAATACTCTTTTTTATTTCAAAACTTTTATTATTTTACCTTATTTTAGTTGATTAGGATTTAAGTCTGAACTTCTAGTTAGCCAATTCACGACAGAGAAGTCAAAGGAATGCTCGTCCAACCAGACAGTAGCCAACCAGGTCCTGTGAGAAGGGCAGTTGTCTTGCTGAAATGCTCTATTTCCATGTGGATGACCGTACAATGTAAATGGATGCATATGATTGCCCAGTAACTCTACGAACCGAATCGCATTAAGGGAGATTGGTACAAGTACCAAAGATCCCAAAAACTGAAAAAACAAAACGCCTCAGACCATGACCGAAATGGCATAACCTTGTACAGTTCCATCCTGGCATGCAGGATCCATGGCTTCATGAGTCTGACGCCATATTCTCAGCCTCGCTTCGGCTTGAAGTAGTCGGAATCGAGACTCATCACCCCATGCCATTCGTTTCCAATCTCTCTGTGTTTTTTGCTCCGGCAGCCCGATGACGTCGTTGAGCAATGGTACTCTCGTGGGTCTGTGGCTTCCGAAGTCCATACGGTGAAGCGAGCATTGTACGGTCCGTTAACTGACTGCGCGACAGACGCCCTGATTCAGCTAGGAGGGGGTAATTTGAGTTAATGTTTGGCTTCGCTAGCTATATACAATACGGCTGAGCTGTCTCCCACCAGTTACATAGCGTGGATTTCTGTCACCCGGCGTAAACCTTAAATTTACTACCCCTCTACTAAATGTGCCTCCCCCAACAGAAATATAGAATAATATCACAAATGCATTGCTCGTGCTTAAAATTAAATTACTTATAGTTTAATACGTCAAAACATTTAAATAACATTCTACGTGGGTAAAACCATTGAAATTTTTATAAAAAAAGCATAGTTACCCCCTTCCCCTTAGCACTTCTATATATTCGACAAATCGTATAAAACAAATAAACTTGACTTCACAATAACTAACAAATTTGGTTACACGTGAAACTTTATCAAAATATATTCGCAAAATAAACAATATCAACGCTGCACCGCGTATCTAAATAACAAAAAAGTTAGACAAAAATAAATGTCACCTGCTCACCGCCAAGTGTATGAGTTGTTTGTGGACAGCAACTCAAAAATCAAAACGGACACAATGACTGCATTTGTTGCGCGGCAACAGCGGATCGCGGTCGATCACGTCATTTTCGAAATTCTTAAAGTGAAAATTATTATTTTTATTTTGAATGAAATATTTCACAAGCTTCTGAATAACGCCACATTAATAAAATTATATTTGCTTAGATCAAACCTCACAACTCTATTTTGAATCCTTTCCACTTGCGCAGTTGCCTTGAAATTCTGCCTAAGTACTTACGTAATCCCGATGACAATACAGTTATCTGATCTAATGACAATGACCTGATTCTGCATTCAGCATCACCCAGCATGGCTACTTTCTGCCGCCTCCACATCTTTGCCGCTTGGGATCATAGCCCCCTGTGCACCTCCTACGCTAACTCATTGTCTCACACCACGCTTGTTCAAGGCTAATTGTCCTCTGCAGTTTTCCCCTCCAACTATCCGCATTGTCACTGTCTGCCTTGAAAATCCCAATTCTCGGACAATTCCAGAAATTGCTTGGCCCATGCGTCGAGTGCCTACTATCTGTCCGTGATCGAAGAAGTTTAAATAGAAATTTTATCCATACTGGCAGTTGAAAAGACTGATTAATAACAACCACAGTTTACGGAGTTATCACACTCATGTGCGCATAAGTTAGGTGCAGCGTTTCCCAATTTGCACAGCATTGTCTGTCCCTAATTCAATGGCACTTCAATACATTTTATCGGATGGATCGGATAACATACAAGGTATGTCCAATGAGTACTGGGATTGATTTTTTTTCCAGCTAATGCTACGGGGTCCAGGATGGTTTCTGTGGGCGGTATAGGAAACGGGGAAAGTAACGGCCAAAAATAAAATTGTGTTCAGTGTTTGCGTTGAGAGAGAAAATGCAGGGAGCCATCGAGCAACGTTGTGCCGTAAAATTTTCATTAAACCGAATTTATCTGCTATGGAAACTTTTGATAGAATCCATCACACTTACAAGGGCGAAATCATGTTCAGAACGCGAGTTCTTAAATGGTACACTCACACCCACACCACAAGATGGCAGGGAAGACGACGTTGCCCTTGCCTTCTTAAATGCGAAAGTAGTAGTCCGTAAGGAGATTGTGGGACAAACAGTGAATAGGAGGCTTTATGCAAAAGTACTCGAATGCTTGAGAATTAGGGTTCCCGCGTCCGAAGGAAATCGCTTATACTTGAATGCTCCCTCGAGACAATACACCCAGTCACACGTCATGAATTGTGAAGGAAGTACTGACCGAACACAATGTCGCAAAATATTTACGTTCTAGGTCTGGCCCTCTCCGACATCTTTTTGTTCACTGAGACAAAAAGAAAGCTTTAAAGAATATTGTTACAGGATGACCGATGTGATTGAAGGGCTTCGACAGGGTACCTGATCAGTCTTTCTGTTACCAATTTCCATGGATTTGTATGAGTACCAGAAAATGCGGGAGGAGTGATATATTGATATTGGTCTTATTTTGAAAATTATTGACATACTCGCTGTACATATATCTTCAAGAAATTTATTTTTAGGACTCCAGTCCCGATACTTTTTTGACAAACCTTGTATACGGTCACTTCAAAAATTTCTAAAGATAAAAAAAAAAAATTGACTCTCTTTTTCTTCTCTACACAACTTTTGTGAACGATCTTCATATTTCGTAAATACGCATTTTTACCTTCGTCCTTTTATCATTTTCCGAGGTAAAAAATCCGGTTCGCGGAGGACAAAAAACATGAGCATAATTACTATACGACACTTTTTCTAATTTTAATTTCCTTTCAAAAATAGAAAATAGTTTGCAAAGGTAAAATGCAGAAAAACGAGTTTATTTCCTGTCATCATTAAGAATTAAGACTTTTGTTTCTTGATATTTATTTGAATATTATACTTTTATGTATAAAAGCTATGTAACCGCAGAAATTTTTTTATCTTGATTTAAAATAATCATAATTTTTTTATTACTTCCAAACTACATGTTTTAATTATATATATAGACATTTTAATAAATTAAATAGTACATACATAAGTATATCTGTTTTATAAATTAATTTAAAGTCAAGAGATGGCGCCATGATAACTTATGCTATTTTCTAAAATTAAATATGACTAGAATATAAGGAAACTAGAAATAGAGCTAGAGTTTTCACTGTTTTTTTGTAATAAAGTTTTCTTTTTGCCTTATGTTTCAGGGTAGGACATAGAAGTTGAATATTTTTCCAAACATATAAATATAATATTAATAATATAAATATTTATATATTGGGTCTACTGGAAAGATTTGTTCATTTATGAAATGAAAGAAAATAATACATTTAACAATATTTATTGAACAATATAATCCCCCTCGTTACTAGGAATTATCAATAAATATTCTTTTGGATGCCTCAAGAATTAAGAGAGAGAAAAAATTACTTAATCGAGTAGTCTTAATCTCGTTTCTGCATGTTCGGTACAAAAAAAAAAGAACCTTTCTTGGATCGTTTGTCAACTGGTGATGAAAAGTGAATTACCTACGAAACTTCGGAAAGAAAACAGCAAACTGTGAATCTGGGTATCGTAGTCCTACCACCTTTCAATCGAACTTAGGCCTCAGTTAGAGTTTTGATTGATTGTTTTTCAACGTCGCTCAAAGAAGACATATCAGGGCTATTGGAGACGGATCTCGTGATTTTGTGATCAAGTGACGAGGATGACATCTGAGCTGTCATCTCTCAAAATTTCCACACCACACTAACAGAACTTGGGGCCTACACACATTTAACGTGCCACCACACTGCACGTCTTCAGTGAGAAGGCGGGTCTAAGTTCGAACCCACGACTCGACGGAAAGAACGCCGGCCACCAGTTCGCGACCATGACTACTAGGTTTCCGCGGCCACGCTTCAATAAGAGAATGCCATGCATAGGGTAGGACTTCGCAGGACATTGCGAGCTTTTGAAATCTAAGGAAAAGCTCAATTCGGGGAGATACTTTCAGCAAATGCATGATTTAAATAAAGCACTCAAAGAAAAGAAGCCAGTGTTTTTCAAAAGGAAGCCCTTCATACTGCATCATGATAATACCAGACAACATGCTGATTGGGTGGTTCTTTCAAAAATCGCAGAACTAGGCTGGGAAATTATGTCACATCCACCATACTTCCCAGACCTAACACTCTCCATTTATTACCTGTTTGCCACTTCGCAAAATTTTGTGAAAGGGAAAAAAGTCATAACTGAAGCAGATGTCAATCAGTTCTTTGCCTCTAAATACATGGCATTTTCAAAAATTATCATCACGCGGGTAAGAGGTTATTAGTAACGACGGAAATTTTATTGCACAGTAAATATTAAATGTTTAAAAATGTATTATTTTCTTTCACTTCACAAACGTATAGAACTATCGACGATTAACTTATGTCAAAAAGTTAAGCGTAATTGGCAATTATATAAATAGTGGAGGAAATCTAAGTCGGAACGGTTGGAAACGAGTGTAAAGCGGTTATAAAATGAGAAAATAATATGAAATAAGGACTTTTATTATCCGAAGGAACAATTTGAAGGAAAACTGGGCATAAGAAGAATTCGCACTTTAGTGGAAAGCAGTCGAAATATAAAGGTGGTGCTGCAATTAAATAAGTGTGTGGTTACTGCAGACATATAGGCAAAATACACAATGATTCACATGCTTGCTATGACATTCTGGCGCTCAGAATAATATAATGAATATAATTTAAAAGTGCAAGAACTAAATGCGTAAAAGGTAATTAAGTTTTTCTGCATTTCAGGTTGAATATTTCATACGTGTTTTGTACAAGCGAATTACACACACACACACACACATATATATATATGATTCTACAATCATCAATCTTTCTAACACAACGAAGAAAATAAAAAGGGATCGATACAATAATAAGTAAATAAATTTCGTTTTGAAAAACTCTGGATTAGTTTTGCGCTCAGAATAATATAATTTTTATGCAAATTGCATCCAGCAGCGACTGCGGTTAAGAGCGCCTAATAACAGCCCCGGCAGGGAATTTCTTTTCACCTCAGTTGTCTGACTTGCTACTGATATCCCACCGGACAAGTTTCCTCTGGACCAAAAGATGGACAGTTCGACTCGCTTTCTTCACTCAAGGTCAACCGACCTTCGCCGGTGACGAAAAGGCATCCGTCACGGGGTAAAAAAAAATAATCCCTCATACTGGCGATATCAAACTCATATGTGGTCCTTGTCACTTAATCGCGGTTCAAAATTACGAGGTCTGTCACCGAAAGTCCTGATGTTGTTTCTAAGCTTGACGTTAATAAGCAATCAATGGATAAAGTCTTTAATTTTATTTCATTTTGATCTAATTCTTCTCTAAGATAAAAAAAAAATCATTCTATTACCCATTGTTATTGCCATTTGAAGCGTTTGGCTGTTGAAAAAGAGCTTAGAAAAAGAGTTCTAGAAATTACTAGAGGGATAGAGGCGACAAACTTTGCCATTTTGATCCTGATGAAAGGTAAGGACGACAATAAAACAAGTTTCATACTCGCTTAACTTCCACATCTCACCACGTGAGGACTTTGATGCTCAATTCCATTTAATCTACAGCATCTCTCATTATTCCACAAAAGGAAACTTTAGTGCAGAAAGAATTTGAGCTTTTATCTGAAAAAAGAGTTCCTATCTATTATTATTTTTCTTTCAAAGAGTGAAAATAAAGGTTCTTAATTTTTTTTAACTAAATCAAAGGCTTTATACAACTCTAAAGTAACTGAGACGTCTTAGACAAGAGGGGGGGGGATGAGAATTTATGCTAAATTAAAATAATTCTTTTTTTAAAAATTAAAAGAAGTCATATTTAGACAACGGGATATCAATATATTTATGTATCTGTGGTGTGTTTATATAAACATTTATACTTACAAATGATTACGAGGAGGTGCAGTACAGTTTTAATCGATGTCTGAATAAAATTTATTCTGCATATTAATTGATCCTTATGTTCACGATGTTGTAAATTACAGCTATTAGCGTTGATTTGTTTGGTTTCAGAGAGGCGGATATTGAAGAGTGGAGAAGAGACGGAGTTCAGTGAGCTGAATTCTACAATGACAATCATCGAAAGAAACGCTGGAAGAAATGTATAACTCTGGATGCTGGGGCTATTGTAAAGAGAGAGAAAGAATAATAAATAAAGTTTCTATCTCAATTATTGTTAGTAATAATTAAAGTTTTACGATACCCGGGCTAATAACTAAAACTTTACTATAATATTTCAATCCGCAACGCTCTGAAACCAAACAAATTAGTATTAATAGATGTTCATACGGATCAATTAATATGCAAAACAAATTTTATTCAAATACACCTCAATTATTTCTTAGTAATGATTATTACTTTATAATACCTTCTCGTATATATAAGCAATTAAAGTCAATACTTATACTTACAATTCTAAGTCTTTTACTTATTTTTGGTACATTTTGCATAATATCCTTTAAACACTTGCAGAGTACTTTTAAATATAACATCCAATACTCAGGACAAAATTATAGATAAAAATTCATATTTAATAAAATTTAAGATTTTATTATTCTATTAATTCTTATACAAATATTGCATTATATCTAAAATTTGTGAGCGTTTATTTGAAAAAAAAAATGCGTTTATTTTAGGGAAAAATCTCAAATCATAATGTGGAAAATATAAACACAACGTATAAAGTAAATTATGAGGCAAGTGTACCAGAATCCAGAAAAAGAAAAAAAAAAGAAAAAAAAAAACTCATTATGAGAGAATAACGGGAAAAGAAAGATATTTTTCTAGCACGCAATAAATTCGATTTTCTAACCGTTCAATTTATCGAATTCTCGCAAATAATGCATCAAACGAATCAGCGAAGGCCCATCAATTTTTTAATAGAAAAATGTCAAAAAATGCAAAATTTGAAGAATGTTAAGGTCACAGTTACCTTTGTGCTAATTCTCTGGCTCGGTTATTTGATTTTTCGAAGAGTAAAATCGCAACAACTTAGTGCAAGAGAAACCACCGAACAAAAAACCGTGCACCTTTCTTCGTCAATCGGCGTGTCCCCTTTTTTATCGATTTCTTTTAATCTCGGAGTCGAAGATGAAGGATTTCGGTAATAATTTACGTCAACTCAGATTTCATTACCCCAGTCGGGCTGTCGGGACACAGTAATATACAAAACATGATTGATGGACAATGTTTAGTGCTCTATTAAGTAGCAAGCATAATTATCTGGCTGAGCAAAGTTGAAGGCTGCAGCAGCTGCACTTTATGGAGGCTGGCGCGCTGACAGACTGCTGACAGAGAGCACGTGCCGCATGCGCCCCGCGACTGACATTCAGCACGTGGCCCTGGGGCGTAAGGTTGTCTCTCAACACTGACCGCCTCGGCACGAGAGATTTCAATGGTCCAGTGTTTATCTAATAGGTTAAAGAATAGGAAAACTTGAAGATATCTCAGGGGGATGGGTTGAATTGATGGAGACCTTATCGATTCATTTTAAACACTGTAACATTTTGTTTATCGTCCTCTCTGTCCCACTTGACCCCTGAAGATTAATTGATTGCTGTCAAAGAACTCGGAGGAGACTTTGTTGCAGTTAGTTTAGACTGAAAATATATCTGGGGATAATTTTTAGCAAATTATTTTAATGAGGGATGTTTTTCATCCGATAAAGCATCTCAAGAAGGAATGTTTCAATAATATTGAAGTTAAGTTGCACGTAATCAAATTCCACAAAGTCTTAAATAGCAGTTGTTACTAAATTATAGAACTTTGGTAAACATCTAGCCTGAGTTATTAAACTTTTCTCTATAGCAATTTTAAAAATGATTGTAAAAAACTAGAATACGAATAAAGCATGTATCCAAAACCAATTAATGGAAATAATATCTTTAAAATATGTAATCAAGTTATGTGAAGTGAAAAAAATTGCACGAAAATTATATATATATATATATATATATATATATATATATATATATATATATATTGATCTTAAGTTGCCAATGGCAGTCATAAAAAAATTCAAACGAGATTATATTGTTTTTGAATTGGTTTTAGGAAAAGGAATAAAATATTTATGTAACAGTACAAAAAAAATTCATTGAACATAATTGAATTATAAAAGGAAGAAAAATGCATAAAATTTTTGAAAATAATGAAAAGTTATAAGTTGACCTTAAATTACTGATTACAGTCAGAAAAATTTAGAAGGAAGTTTGTTGTACAATGATTATACTGAAAAGACCAACAATACCGATTTTTCTAGAAATTCTAGTAAAAGACATTTATATGTTCATTGCTTTCTTAAAAATATCACAACAAAATTTCTCTCTCTCTCTGTTGACAAAAGTAAACAACAATTCATCAGAAAAACTGAATAAGAATAATTTTTGTTGCTCCTTTTGGTAAATTTTGTGATTTTTTTTTTAAATAAATGAAGGTTGTAGGACATTCAATGTTTTCCCCCCCAAAAATGAAGTCAAATGTTGTTACAAGTACAGTGTCTCGGTAATCGAAAAAATACCGCTCTAGAGAATCACCAGATTACCTAAAATTCCGGTTTTCTGGAAAATCACTTAGAATAACACATTTAAACAACAAACGTTTAGTATAAAAATTGATGCAGTGCACCCAAAAAAAGTGCCAAACATACGAGATAACTAAAATTACAAAAAAATGTACCAATTTTGTTTTGATAGTGTACATTATTCCATGGGATAGAAGGCATAAAATACTTTTGTTTGATTTGTCAGCCTGCGTAAAAACGCCGGATTATTGGAGGGATCGAATCGGTGAAGTGTCGGATAAAAAAGGGATTACCTTCCTTTGAAACAGTAATGCATACGATGCTTTTATGAATAATATAATTAAAGCTTGAATCCTGACGAAGTTTCGATTTCGTGAGACAGGTCTGTTTCACTGGAAATCAAAGCTAAAATTCTTTTGAATACTCACGAAAAATAATTTTTTGCCAATAAACTTATGAGGTTTTCATTTAAACATGTTTTACTCGATACTCAAATAATAATAATTAGTAGTAGTATCATGTTAGAAAAAGCAAACTATTTACAACTATTCAACTTGAGAGATACAAAAGGGTCCTCATAAGCAATTTTACAATTTGAAATGTGAATAACTAGTGAAAATTATTTTTAAGGTTCGTTTCCAAAATATTGAAATCCAGACTTGGGATTTTAGTTATGGAAAAGTACACAACTGAGCAGAGGATGAAAATTATTCCATGTTACTATGCAAATAAAGAATTTCTTATTCTCACACACAGAGACTCATTTCGTTCAAAAAAGTATTCTAGGCATTTTACCTTGACAAAATTGGTTCTCCCAACTGTAAATAATATAAAAGGAATCTGGTGGCAGCAAGGCGAGGTCACATCATATTCGGTCAGAGAATTCTTGTGAGTGTTAAGGACATTTTTTGAAGAATATTTTCCGGGGGATTTTCATAGCTCCCCCCCCCGTTCCGTGATTTCACTGCACTACATATTTTTTTTCTGTTCCTGAGGTAACCTTATAGATCGTGTTTTCTCTAATAACGTTGGGCTATTCGTGGTTGCCTCATCACTAACCTTGGAGACTTTTCGTAGTTTGCATTAATTACAATTCCTTGACAACCAAATGAAACGCGATTAGGTAAATTAGATGAAGATAAGAAGTGTAATGTAAATTGAATTAGAGATAATGGATAAGTAAGCGAAACAGAACTGAAAGGAAAGAGAAAGAAAATATAGGATAACGATAAGCTGATAGATATAGATTGGAGTGAATCCTCGTAATTTATCATTTATATTGAAAGTTTACTGTAATGTAATGCCTGAGGAGTTTCCGTTCTCTTTAGGAGCCCTTGGATTAACCTGTGACGCCCGCCCGACCCGCGTTTCATCTTGTGTCATCACTAGATTCAATTATTAAACACTACGACACAATTATTAAAAAAGACTCTAGAACATTCTTTAAATAATTTATTAACATATATTTACTATGACAACAACTCCCTATGCTCTCCCGGGTAATATTGCTATTAGCCTCAAATTAACCCGCCAATAGTAAGACTCTTACCACTAATCCTTCCTCGACTGCAACTCAGACTCTGGATCAACTGTTGAGAACAACAGCAAAGTGACGTCTTATAGCAATCTTTAATCTAACCCTTTAATTCAATCAACGTATCTACAGCCTCTCTCTTTCAACCTCTCTACTCCTTTAGCCTCTCTCGCTACTTTCAGTCGGAGTTTATATATTTCTTAACTCACTCACTTCACTTCATTTCTAACTGCTTTACATATTAACTTTACGTATTCACGTTTCATTTTTGGTTGGGCAAAGGTTGTTTAGCAAAAGCAATCAATCTCAATTAAAAGTCCCCAAGGTAAGTGAAGAGAAACCGCGAATAGCCCAATGTCACAAACCTACCTATTCAACTATTATTGAAATAATACATTCTTACCAAAACCTCTCCATTTGAGGTTACTTTGATTTACTAAATCCTCTGCTACAGCTATCACCAGCAACTAATCTTAGAGAGATCTTAGATAGACAACGAGGATATCTCTAGCAAGAGATATCCTCGATCTCTTGCTAGGCATACACTCAGCGCTAATCACACTCGTCTTCCATCCTCTAAATTTCCCTTGCTTATATACCGTCCTATCTAAATCACTTCACTTTATTTCCACCTGCCTCTAATTAACATAATCACATTTCATTTGGGTTGGGAAGAAATTGTTATTTCCAGCATTCCATCTCAATTAAAGTCCCCAAAGTTAGTGAAGAGAAAATGCCCAACGTCACTAAGTGATCTATGATCAGAGTAACGGTGCTTGAGTTGGAATGGGTGATTTGGTAAACTAAGATTTATTAATTGAACGAGAACTAGGATTAACAGAGTTAAGAGGAATTACATACTCTTTGATAGGTGTAATAAAGTGTTTTTTTTGTCTTTCTCTTACGAATCTTAAATTAGAATTTTGAACTTATTGACTATTTACTTAGACTTTAAGATGGCTGTAGAGTTAAATAGTGAAAAAAATACATCACAAGTCTAAAACCCTTGCTCAACTGAAAATCAATATATTTCAAGACATTCAAAAAATGCAGAAAGAAATACTTCAAGCTGTTATAAAAAATTTGATGGAAAGAGCCTGTATTTGCGAACTGAACAATGGCGCTCATCTAAGAGACAGATTTTCCATTCCTTAATCAAAAAAATTCCAAACAATGCATAAATATTATGTATAAATAAATTTTGTTAGAAAACCTTAAAAGTTACATTTATTTAAAATAATAAAATGACTTTGATTCCACTTTGTAAAATAAAAACAAATCTTTACTTGAAGGAAACGGAGAAAATTATCAACTGAAGAAAAAGGGAGACTTTATGTAAATTAATTCGAAAGCCCACAATAATCCCTAAATCCAGACCCAATGCCCCTTGATTTAAATCCTTGTCCTCTCTTATGAGCTGTTGTAAGTGCAATTACTTCTCCTGCTCGCGGAGGTCCTGTCCTTTCTCGAAAAGTGTCCTCCTACCTGTCCTCCTTTTCGATATCTTAAAACTAATCCGTTAATCTCTGATTTAGAGATGCCGCTCCGAACTGTCTCGAATCCGAACTAAAATATATTTTGCTCATCTCGAGTGTTTATTAAATATAAATATAATAATTTTTTGTTCTAAAAATAACTATTTTCTAACATCCTCACCCACATTTCGTAATTTTTATTATCAAAAACCCTTACATATTAAACATCAATTTTCATTTTCCCATAACAATTGAAATTAAATAGACCTTATAAGAAAACTTTAAGTTTCACATGCACTTTAAATACTTCAGAATTCTTCAAACCAAATGAATTTAATTTCTGCAATGCTTATAAACTTGTCAGTTTAAAAAGAATGCGCTTTTGGAAGACTCAAAAGTCGAAATTGTTAAAAATAATCACGCTTTAAAAACTTTCATTTAAAATAATTTTTCTTGCAATCATTTATAGACTTTAAACATTTTAGCATTGTAAATTCAATTCAAGTTTTAATTTCAAATATAAATAAAAAAAGACCAGGTAGGATATATATAATTAATTGAAAAAATAGGAAATTTCGTGAAAGAAAATCATTCTTCTGAATTTATTTAGTTCTCCCAAAAACGATTAATTTGGAATAATTACCTCATAGTTTTAAAAATATGATACGAAAGTCGTTTGATAAATCCTTGAAAAAAACAAAGAGATGGCGCTCATGGCATCGTAAATAGTTTGGTTTTAGTAAATAGTTTTAAATTTCAATAATCGGATTTTTTTTTTCACTAGACAACTATCTAAGTTATTTTTCGGATTCACTAGACAACTGTCTAAGTTATTTCTATCACATGGTTCCATTTTTACTGTCGAATGAAGCAAGAAGCTTGTGTTTATTCAGAAAAATGGAAAAAATGTGAATTTTCAGAGGCTATTCTATTTAAAAATCTTGTCACCGAAAGAGATCAAAGCTGCGTTGGATGTTTATGGCACATTTGCTCCTGTGTTAGCAACTGTTTACAATAGGGAAAAGGAGTTTAAACGTGACCATACATCCTCAAAAGATGGCAGTCGTTCGGGACGTCCAGTGGAAGTGACAACACCCGGAATGATTGACAAAACTCACGATATGTTTTTGAGTAATCGACGACTCAAAGTGCGCGAAACAGTTGAGGCCACTGGCATATCACAAGGTACAGTGTTTTCAATTTTGCTCTAAAAATTAAGTTTTAATAAAATCTCGGCAAAATGGGAGTCGCGTATGCTCTCAGTGGAAATAAAACCCAATCGTGTGGTCGACTCTGATCAAATTTTGGCGCTTTGTCGTCGCAATCCTGATGAGTTTCTGCTTAGATACATAACTGTGAACGAAACGTGAATAACCACCAAACTACACTCCATAGACAAAGGAATAGTCAAAACAATGGGGTTTTGAAGGAGAATGGGTTCCGAAGAAAGCAAAGACGGTGAAATCGGCTGGGCCACGGCTTTTTGGGATGCACTCGAAATCATCTCATCGATTACTTGGAAAAAGTGAAATAAACAAGTGGAGACTATTATGCGTCTTTTTTGCGCCGACTGAGCAAAGAAATCAAGAAAACGCCCTTAATTGAATAAGATCCTCTTTCTTCAAGACAATGCAACGATGCACGCGTTTGTAGTTTCGATGGCCAATATCATGGAATTAAAGTTCCAATTGTTACAACATCCATCGTATTCACCGGATTTGGCTTCGAAAGACTTTTTTTTTTATTTCCTAACTTAAAAAGATTACTTCAGCGAACAACTTTTCTCGTCAAATGAAGAGGTCATCGCCCTAATAGATGACCATTTTGAGTATTCCCCCCCCCCCCCCCCCCCCCCCCCCCCCCCCCCCCGGGGGGGGGGGATGAACGTTTGGAAAACTGAAAAGCGCTAGTAGGAGGTAAAAAAATGTTGAAAAATAAAAAGTAAAAAAATCTTCTTAAAATATTTAGCTTTTCTATCTATTTGTATGGACTACTTGAATGACTCGTTTTTCACGGGAGCAGTTATTTAAATGTTATAAAAAAGAGGTTTGCGTTTCATTGCAATACGTTAAGCTGAAGATGAATTTCTTAATGATTGTTTTATTATTGAATTCAGTTTCATTATTCATTCCGGATACAGCTGTAACGAATCTTTTAAAAATATTACTCTGTATCAAAATATATACAGAAAAAAAATGACTGTATTTATTATGCATCGGCGAAGCGAGCCTTTGAAGCAATGAATTTAACACTAAGTCAAACATCTTTACAATTTATTGCTGATTTTTTTTTCTCCCTGCTGAGCAACTTGTTTTAAGTTTCGTCTTGAAAAGGAAGTTTAGTCTATAAATCACTGCTTTTTGGATGGCAATTAGTTTCGACTCGGAATGAAGCAAGCATACTTATTTCAACTTACTTGCAGAATCGAAGTGCGCTGTTTGCATGGCCTTGAAGAATGAAAAACTTTCGTTTTATATTACAAAACATATGCTTTTATGATAAGCCAGTCAGGGCCATGCTGTCTAAAATAAATAATAAATAAATTTTCGAAAGCTTCTGTTTTCAGCATTTGTAAATGTTTTAACTTTGCTCGGTACGTGCTACATATTTCAGTGTACAGAAATTAGTATTAGTGAATTAATTAAACTCTGCATAACTCTCTCTTTCTCTACTTACATACAACTGGTTTTAGAATGATCATTCTCAACTATGTATTTTAATATATAAAAAGAGAATTTGTGTAGTAATTAATTCTTTTCTCTCAGCTGTCTCTCTATACATGCATATAAATTGTTTCGCAACGATGATTACCCCTACTACAAGTCTTAGTGTATAAAAACGAGAATTAATGAAGTAATTAACCCTCACTGCTCTTTATAGAGAAAAATATTGATTTATTTGCTACTATAATGTATTACAGACATATTAAGAAAGACTACGTTGTTTCATGGACATCACTTTCAATTTCGACAAACATTTTCTGACATAAATATATACATAAATTTACAAGAACAATTTTGCAACTTTCGTTTTACATCTCAGAACAAACTCCCTCCTTTTTGTTCATTGCCATTCAACGTTTTCTAAAAACAAAACCTTTATGTGGTGTTGCTAATTAGCATACTTTTTTTTATTTCTTTAAATCAATTTTAAATATTTAAATAATATAGCTTATTAAAGAATGTTACTATGATATTTTTCAATCATTTCAAGTTGCGAATGCGATCAATTTTTTCGAGTAAAAGCTTGTACAAATATTGTGAGTTCAGAGTTTTTCTTTCTTTTATTATAGCCTCAAGAGACTATTTAAATTTAATTGCATCTAAGAATGGAGTCAAAATCTCGTTTCTTCTAACATTTCTAATAAACCTCAAATACCATGCAACTACTCTATGCAACTTACTACAAAATGAAAACTTATTACAAAATTTCTCAACTAATACCCACTGAGATACGAAACTTTTAACAGATTCCTTCTTCAGCTTCATTTGTATTTCTACTCCACCTATCTCTTGCGACCCTTAGACCAACTGTTTAGACAAATTCTCACTCCCCTTCATCCAATGCAATGCAATAGAGAAATCGCTCCAAAATATTAATTTTCGATTTCATCCTTCAAAATATTCTTAAGATAGTTCTCAACTCTAACACACGGAGAAAAAAGAAATACTCAAAAATGAATACCTAGACGTACTCATTTTGAAATGAGTATGTTTGTATCAGATTTGAGCGTATACCTTTATCGAATGTGAACATTGCAAGTATTCAAAACCAAAAAAAAATGGGAAATCAGCATTCTCAAAAAATTATTACAGATATAAGGACTATAAAAGTTCCTTTTATATACTGACAACGTATTTTACAAAGTGGGGTTCAAAAACAAATATGGTTTGCTTTAATATTTCGAACTATATTTCGTATTTGCCACGCTACACGCGGTAGAATACAGGAATATTAAAATGAGTATGTACGCGTACTCATTTTCGCGTCTGTGTTTGTTTACATTTTATCCCGCAGTGACTCACTCACTCAAAGAATCAGAAAGATTCTGTTATTTAAGATATAAAAATGTTGTTGAAATGTTATTGATCATGATTTATGATTTGAAAATGATTTTCTGTGAGTAGTTATTTGTGCTTTGCAGGTGTTTTTTTGTCTGTATTCATATTACATCGTAATCGTAGCTTAGTGACTTCTTACTTTAATTTGCATTAAAATTATTTTCATGCATGTAAATATTTGTGTATGAAGCTTATATTTTATAGAATAACATTACAGTATTCAAAAAGCAGTGTTGTTAAAATTTTGAGCCATTTTGCTACATTTTTTTATCGATGACTATACAGCGATGATGCTCGACAAGAATTCCATTTTTTTTCACTTCATAAGTGTGTAAGGAAACTGTCTTTTTTTAATTGACAGAGAAATTATTATACATTTTTATCTTGTTTTAAGATATATATTTGTATTTAAGGTTTTACTATTTTCGAAGAATTGTACATCCGTATTTTGTTCCAATAATACTGTGTGGTAATCAAAAAGTTAGAAATGATACATTCAGAATAAAATGTTGACAAAAATAGTTTTTATTCCTGATTAATTCTATTATGAATTGAAGTAAATTTCAGATGCTTTATGACAAGAGTAAGATATTTCAGAATATATATTTTTTAAAGAATATGGTTTTAATTTAAATTCAAATTCAATGTATATTTTGGAATCAAATTTTCACAATCTAATCAGGCATCCTTCCTGTTATGTCTCACTGTTCATCATATTATAAGTGATTGTCTTGTGTTTCATCACTATTGTCTCACATTTTTTAAGTAATCCAATTTAAACTCCTATGACTTGGGGTTAGAAACTACTAATTGTTTGTGTTCTAATTCAAAATTTGATTTTTATATAATTAAGGTTTATACACAGACATTTCATATCTTGGTTTCTTTTTATAATGTGGCCCAAAATTATTGCAAAATTTTGAATAAATATTTGGTGCAGTATATTCAGATTTTATTCTATTCATGAACTCCAACCTTTATGCACACTGAATAAATAAAACAATTTCTTTTGTATTCGATACATGACACAAATACTATAGATATGTATAACTAATTCATTATAAATTGTAAAAACACTTACAAATGTTCACCATAGTACAGGGCCAATCATTTTATCTAGCCCTTTTATACGTTGATACTTGTATTTTTATTTACACAATTTAACCACTTTATTCATGCATTTCTTTAAGTTAATATGCTTGTGCCGAGATGAATTATCTCGGTTCTGGTGTTGGTCTTATTATATTAAAAAAAATCTTATTATATTGATATTTTTTTATAATCATAAGGAGACAAGCTCTGTCCGAGTAAATTTTAATCCATTAACACCAATTAAAAATAACACGTGTTTAGAAAAAAAAAAAAAAAACTTGTATAACATATATTCCTTGTATAACAAATGTTTTGGGATCTAAGTGTGTCAAAGTTCATAATTCAAAGCAGCAAGAACTGCTTTATAGAATGGATGGTTTCACAGACCAAGTAGAAATTCTTACATGTAATAGTTTATACTATAATGGTTAAATATATTCCAAAAATATAGCTGTATTATATGGTTGTGTAGATGACTTGCTTCTCTTTCGAAAAATTAAAGAACTGTCTACATAATAACAATGCAAAAATAGTATATTTATTTGAAACAGTGTTGTTTGAAAAGCATTTTCACTCTTAGTTAGTAACGTGACAAGATGTTGTTGTTTTGAAAGAAATAAAAAATCTTTTTACCTTTGCATATTAGAACTTCCTAATAATTTTAAATACCTCATTGTACGCTATATTAAAACGTAACTTAATTTTTCAAATGGAGTTGGACTATAGTATAAATTAGATAGCAGTGTTTATAAGTGGTTTTTGAAATGGCATGCCTTCATCTGTAGAAGTTAAAACATTTTACTCTTTTTTTTCAATATTCTTGTTTGAAAATTTTGAATGTTTTGTTTTTAAATGCCTGATATCTATGTGTATAATATTCAGAATAAATTTTTCAAAAATATGATACAGTTTTATTTTTTCTGTGCACAGCGAATCATTAATTTTAGGTATTAGCTTAGTTATGATGTTAATTCAAAAGTAAATATATATTAGATGGGGGGGGGATGCTGTACACATGTAAACAATATACAAGAAAAAAAATTTTAAGTTTTTTATAATGGAAAATCTAATATTCATCATAATGTTTCAAGATATTTCTAATAACTTATTATTAAGTGACTAAACTTTAAATAAAACTCCCTTTTCTGCACATATAGGAAACAAACTATATATATTGCTTCTAAAAACATAAATATAATTCTTAATGAACTGAATTGCTTCTGTAACTAATAGCTCAGATTCCTTACATATTTGTTTTGAAAAGAATTTAACTCTTGAATCGAACCGATTTTCGTTAATTAAAGATTTATTAAACCACTCGAATTTATTTAAATTTGAGGTATAAGCTCAAATTATTTTATGATCACATAACAGTTGCATTTTTGTTTCTAAAAGTAACAGTTTTGTTTCAGTAAATGAATGAATTTTGGGTAAAATCAAACTTTGATGGATCCCCTTGGCGATTTTTTTGAAATCGCGCCAAGATGGCGCCAAAGCGGGTGTTTCAAACTCGGAGCTTCCGAAAGAGAGAAATTGGCTCTTGCGCCATAAAACCTCACAGTCACTCACTCACCGAAAGAGAGAAAAAAAGATGGCGTCGTGCCTGGAAGGCAAATGAAGTACCAGAATGACATCAAGGTGGGTATTTCAAATGAAAAGCGAGAAAAGATGGCGTCGAATCCCCTTTTACAGATTTTATAGGGTTACTATAAACACACCTGCATGGTAACCCCATTGGCGATTTATCGCGAAAAGAAAGTTAAAGTTTGCCAGGCCCCATCCAACTTCGATTCAACCGAATTTTGAATCGGAAGTTTTGTAACAAAAACTTCATTAAGTGTAAAATAATATATAAGATGAAGAAAATGATACTTGCAAATAAAGGAGTGCTTATTTATTTCCCTGAAAATTTTAATTGATATATATTTTTCTGTTTAAAATTCATTTTCGATACAACAACACACACAGTATCGGAAAATAAATTCAAAACATACTCACTGGATTGTTTGATTCTCATATTTGATGCAGTAACAGATTCACAAATAAATACATGACACTCATTTTTCTATTCCACACTCATAATTGATACAAGATTATATTCAAAAATGAGTATGTGAAGTTTCTATTTTGAGTACGAACAAAAATGAGTATGTGCGAGACTCAAATATGAGTATGTTGGGATAGGAACTATTTTGAGTATGTGACGTATTCAAAAGTGAGTACGTGAAGTTGCCATTCTGAGTATGTGCTTGTTACTAAAAATGAGTATGTGCGAATCTCAAATTTGAATACGTTGGGATCGGAGCCATTTTGAGTATGTGAAGTATTCAAAAGTGAGCACTTTCTACTCGATTTTGCATACTCGTTTTTCGCAATGCACCTATCACCATAGCCATCAACTCCAATCGTGGTAGTGTTGATTTCTTTGACGGCGCTACTCGGCTCTTCGACATTACACAAAGGATACTCTTTAATTCTCACCAATTTCACAGCATCTAAAATAAACCACTGATCCGTAAGCTCTTAGTGAAGCGTCACAAAACACATGCACCTCGTCTTTCTGATTCTTACAATCCAGAAAACAATATCTGGGAATATTAACGTCATTTAATTTTTCAGGTTCATTTCACCACTTAGCACAATCTTTTTTTGAAAAACCTTTTTTTTTAATTCATCAAACCACCTTTTAGTTAAGAAATAATTGTTTCCAAATTCCTCATAACTAAACTTCTTCACTAAATCTGTTTCATATATACCATTCACCAATTTCAAATTTCGCTCAAATTGATCTATTAAGGATTTATTAACTACAATTAACTTTCCTGTATTTTTAATTCTTAAATCCTCGAGCTCGCTCAACACTTGAACATCTGAAGCACATACACAAAAAATTTGTTGATATTGTATTTTAACTCTAGACTTAAATTCTTCCTGACTTCGTTGTAAAGAGAAACCGAATATCGTTGGCACACAAGTAATTCCTTGATCTATTCTTTCGAAATAAGTGCCTTCAATAATCTGCCAAAAAACATCTACACCTAATAAAATTTCAATATTTATATCACTTTCGCAACAATCAGCTAAAAATAATCCGCGGGACCGCATAATATTTTGCACTTCAACATTTGGGACAGAAACAGGTGCAACAATAATTGCCTCTCTTACTAATACTTCAATGTGAAAAGATTAATTTAATTCTAATTTCAATTCTACTATGGTGCATAATATTTCAGTGGGCTTTGCTGAGCCGAAGGAAAAAACTGATAATTTTTCATCTCTAACTGGTTTTAATTTAAGGCAATTTGCAAGAGATTTCGTACACCAACTTCTTTCTGAGCCATTGTCACACAAAATCCCCACTTGTTTGTTTATTTTTGCTCAATCATCTATACGGCCAGCATATGCTCTGCACATTAGCAATAAAACAGCAGGCATCTGAGGCCGTGAGACTGAGGCCAAAAAGTTGAATTTATGGAGGGTCGTTCCGATTGGACGACGTTCTCGGAGAAAGGGAAAACGTTTTCAATACACGTAGAAATTTTTTCTCTTTTCTCTTTAGGAAAATGAATTAATTCATGATGCGGTTTCTCACAAAAACAATTTCGTTATTTGCACCTTTTCCCCCTGCACTCAACGGAAAATCCACTTGAAACAAAGATTATTTTTTTTCTTTCTATTCGACACTATCTCAAAACGTTCCTTTACAGGCATTTTTTAAAAATAATGACATGAATTTAGAGTATGATTTTCATTATTTTTACACAAAATACATCTATGATTTTTTACTCCAGACACATATACATTTGAAATACTTCAATTATTATAACTGCAATATCTATTCACATAATTTTCCTCACTTCTTTTATTGCCGATGCCTGAAAATGATTTCACTCACACACACACAAAAAAAAAAGATAAAAAGAAAAAGATTCTGACTTTTGTTTAACTTTTAAAGATAAATTAATATCATATTTACGTCCCATAATTTGGGGCTCAAACTATGTTTCTCCTTGTTTTACTGCTAAGTGAGACTTTAATTCACGATCTAGTTCCCTAAAAATCTTATCTGAAACTATATTTGCGCAGAATGAAAATAATTCAGACATTCTTGAGGAGTTGGTTGGAATTCTTTCAAAGTAATACATTTTAGCTTATTATAATCATTCATATCCTCTTCGCTCACATATACTAATAAATTATCAACCCTTTCACCTAAAATATTTAAGAGGATTACGATTTTAAAATTTTTTGGTGCCTTGTTTTGTCCTAAAATACCTTTCAATTGACTGAAAAAATAAATTGAAGGATTCTGTTTTAATGGGAACAACAATTGCTAATGTTTTAACACTTTTAATTTAATTTTCAATATTTACACTTAAGGGTTCTGTCTCAGTATTTTGTTTTAGGGGTAATTCCTTCCTGGCATTAGTTAATTGTAAGTCTGCTTCTAGCTGAGATAATTTTAATTTCTCTATTTGTAATTTTATTTCATTTTCTGATTTGTTTTCTCTCATTTTGTAATTTCTTTTCTTCAAGAATGCCAATAATAATATTTTGTACGAATTCAGCATCATTTTCTTGTAGATTTCTGAACTCTCTACTAAGGATTTTAATTCGATCATTCAAGCTCCACTTGGAACATCTAGTGCTAGCTCCTCTGCTAAGAGTTTCAACTCGGCTTATTTTAGTGATTTAAGACTCATTTTAACACAAAAAACAGCAACTCTTAATTTACAATATCAGCATTAAGAAGCAATCTATTCAAAAGAAACTACATCCTCGTCACAGAACACAACTCCATTAAATTCAAATTATCAATCACAGAACACAGCCCTATTAAACTCGGATAATGAATTAAAAAACCCAACTCTATTAATCTCAAATTATCTAACACAGAATATAACACTATTAAGCTCAAATCACAGAACACGACATTATTAAATTCACGATATCAATCTCACAGAGCACAGCACTATTAACTCAAGTTATCAATTATCGAACACAGCTCTAATTAAATCAAATTATCTATCACATAATGTAATATCATTTAATTCAAATTATCAAGCACCACCTACAAGACAACAAAAATCATTAAAAGACTCAGCAATAAGAAATTCTCTCAAAATTTGTACTCACTATAGTTTTAGCACTTGTTACCCAACTCTTTACTACACCGGAATGCCTTTCCCGCGCAAACAACAAGTGTTAGCAATGTACTGATAACAACGGATAACACTAACACAATCCGCCTCACCCATAACTAATTTTGTCTCAAATGCGAGGATCTACCTTATGCCACTTCAGACACCAACATATTAATACTAACACAAACCAATTTATTATTAGGGGGAATGACATTAACTCCAGAATCAAGAGTGAAATTAAGAGCGCTATGTTACATACATCTTTATTGAATCACCTTATGTACACTATCTACAAAATTTCTTATCTTACTTGTAACAAAGTTAACAGCGCTATCTATAGGCGTAAACATTCTTACCACATTGGTTATTCACAATACTCTGTGGTCGTTACACTATGGGGTCGTAACAAAAAGGTGTGGTTGTCTCTTACAGCCAGACACGTTGCACCATATTTGCATTAACATTGTAGTTGCGTTGTAGGCTCAAATAATTTCATATGTCACGTAGAACTCTTTTCAGTTCTGGAACGAAGCTTGGTGGGTGCGGAAGGGCGGAAAGCTGTCTCCTGAGCATATCCCACACATGCTCTATAGGATTCAGATCAGGTAAGTGAGAAGGCCACTACATGCGTTGGATATTTCCCGTTTAAAGGAAGTTGTAAACGAGGCTTGCACTATGGCAAGGCGCATTATCATCCATAAATAGGAAGTCAGGACCTACAACACCTCGAAACAGGAGAACATAAGGCCGAAGAACTTTTTCTTTGTATCTTTTAACAGTCACAGACTCCGTCTCAAAGATATGAAAATCTGTTCGGCAATCCAGCAAGATCCCAAACCACACCATGATTTCCCCTGACGGAAAACGATGTCTATCTGTGATGTTTCCCGAGTGAAAACGAGTCGTTCTCTCCATATGTTAGCCATATGAAACAAGTATGTTCTCGCCGAATCGTTAGCCGATCAGAATCAGTGTTCAAACTATAGCGAAATTAGTCACTGAACATCACATTAGCCAACTGTCCTAATCTCCAGTACTGAAGTTCTAAACTTCATTTTAAACGAGCGCTTTTGGAGTAAATGTGAGAGTTCAATTTTCTGGACGTCTGGCGTAAAGGAATGAGTATTGTGTAAACAATTTGTCTATGAACTCATGCTCCTTTGGCGGATGTGAGAGCTGAACCCAGTTCCCTGGCTCAACTGTCCTTTTCACGCCGCGGAATTATTAGCTCAATTGGTTTGGGCGAAAAGTTATGACTGTTGGCCGACGTGGTACTGGTTGTCAGTTAAAGTTTCCCGATCTTTGAATCCTCTGCTACAGTCTTGAAATGACATATACAGAATTCGTGACACTTTGGTTTGTGATAGCTCAAATTCGAGCATTCCAAAGATTCTTCCTTTCGCAATTATGTCTAATTGTCTTTCGTTTTGTTTAATGTTAACAATGTTCCTTCGTACATGAATTGTACGAAATCTGTCTGAACTACTTAAGTCGAGTGAGTCAATTTATCTACGTTCCAAAGTGCGCAGGTGTTTTACGTAAAGACATCAACAAATGTTTTGCATAAAAGCGAAGTTTCACCATCAACAGATGATTATACACACATTATTTCGAAAAATTCACCAGTGCTGAATGACATTTTTTAGCATTTTACGAATTAGCTTTACTTTTGGACACAAGTGTATTTATCGATACATCTCATTTCTGTCTGAATCAATTCGTTTTTTTGGTGTAATAAATATTCAATATTAAGTTACATATACTGTACTGCTAAATAGATTTTTCACATTACATGTTAAAGGAAAAAAATGCATATGAATAAAATGTTTCAGACCCAGTGTTATAATGTTATAAACGTATATATTACAGCGTGGCGAATTTAAATAAATTCTAGAACGTTTTTCTTTAAGAAAATTAGTTCCGAATTTGATTCGGTCTTTTTATTCTGAAAGTGATAAACAACCCAAATTTATATTTATTCCGGATCATTCACCGGTATAAAGCTATGTGTATTTAATGTATATTTGTGTCATAATATGAGCTGGGTATAACACAATTTTAATGGCGACAGTAAAGTAAAATCATGTTTATTCCCATAAATACCCATTTAAAATAATACCTGCTCACATAAAAATAAATAATAACACAGTTATAATACATTCCTAGTTATGATGCGTATAATTTCTTTACTGAAAAATAATTCTGGAAAAGAAACGGTATGCTTTATTTTCACTGCGTATTTTATTATTGTGTTAGTATTATGATTGTGTTTAATTGCACACAAATAATAGCACCATGATGAAGTTTGTATTCAATTACAAATAAACTTTTTTTTGTGTAATAGAACACAAGGAAAGTAGTATTATATTTTACTCCTTTTATGATTTTTTTTATAATGTTTATTACAGAATGATGTGTTCCATTGCGTACAAATAATAACATCACAATGGAAAAAAGAAATGAATCGATATTTAGCAATGAAGTGAGTCGTAAAAGTATAACAGGTTCTTTCCCCCCTGAGATGGACATGGAGAGAACTTACAGATTAGAAAAAGATACAGTTCATGTAGATAGCCACAGAGATAGCCTTGTATACCGGACAATGATGATAAAAAGGTACGATGTGTTCTTTTTAACTTTATAATGCGGCCGTGGTAGCTGAGTGGTTATAGACGCGAGTTCGTAGTTAGCGTTGTTTCCGATAAGTAGTTGGTTCGAGTCCGATTGCTATTAATGACTCATCGAGTTGTGTTACGTTAAATCTCCGGAGTTCAAAGTCCTTACGCTGGGAAGGTGTGGAAATTTAGAGAATGGAGTATCAACTCAAATGTCACTTGCCTGTGACTCAGAATTACGAAGTCCATAGCCAATAACTCTCATTCACCCTCAAATTGCAACACTGATTATCATTCAATCAAGTCACTTTCTAATAAACGTGATAGGACTTAATTTTTTCATGAATGCTTCAAAATTTGCATAAATATTCAGGTGTTGCAAGTTGAAATACATATCACTGATTTTGGTTTAGTTTTGGTTTTATTAAAGTCGCTCTAGGGATATTGGCGACGGACCTTGTAATTTTGAACCTCGGTCAAGTGATGAGGACGACACCTGAGCTGGCACCTCCTAACTTCCACAACACGCCAACGAGAAGACTTTGGGTCCCCACAGATTTAACGTGCATCAGCCCCGGCTACATGGCGGGGTTTTCGTGGCATCAAATCTCGAACTCACGACTCAAATAAAAAAAAGGCCGTCCGCCAGTCCGATGCCTTAACCACTAGGCTACCGCGGCCACTACATATCACTGAAGTATTGCAAGTTGCATAGTAAAACATATATCACCGAACCAGAAAAGGCTCGGAAAAAAACTGTTGTTCCGGTTGAAAAATGTGGAAAAATGGTGAAAAGGAAGTATTTCGAGAAAAAAAAAAAAAAAATGGTACCAAAAATAAATTTGAAAATCTTTGGATGGAATATGCTTACAGTTCCTTCCATATATAAGCGAAGCACCCTAAAAGTTTTGGAGAGATACGATCAACGGTGGGAATTTGTATAACCGACAAACAAACTTCTAAATTTATATATAAGATTAATTTATCTTCTTCTTTACCCAACGGCGAAGCAAACAATAAGTATCCGGTGTCAAGACACCACTGATTTTCAGACAAGTTTTTACATTTAACAGGTCAATTGAAAAGTCCCCGGCCTGACACATAATTATTTTGATTAATTCTGTATCTGTACATGCAAGAAATTTTTATAACTTAATATATTTCTTATTATTACAAGGTGATTAAAAAATGGGAAAACTTAGCAACAGGTGATAGAACGCACCAATACAAACATTTTGCATCAAATAATGGGTGACCTAAAATGAAACGCAAACACGCAAGCGCGTTTCGAAACGGCCGTTCGGTAAATGTTTAAAACGACATTCCTGCCATGATATTTCGGGAGAAACACTGCGTCGGCAAATGTAACCTGGGGAAGAAGTAGAAACCGTAAACTAAGTGAATAAAAGGCTCCGATGCCATCTCTGTGATGTTATTCTAACGTGTAACCGTTCTGACAATTGTAATGAGCGATATCACAACGCAATTTAGTAATATTGAAAAATCAGACATGAATTTTGTTTAGAGACGTATAAAAGAGGCAGCACGAATGTATGGTGAATGTTTTCCTCACAAGTGGATATCATTTGCGAGCTTGCACCAGCAACTATGTGAAATGAGATCCTTTCTCCCGGCTTACCTAGAATATTCCGGAGCGTTCACGATTTTCTCCATCGCTGCTGTTTTCTTGCATCACCATTTGCAGTCGCTCTTTTGAGCAATTATAGTAAACGTTCATTAAAACTGATTTTTTAATGTAAACGTTATTCTTGTGCTTTCTAATCATATCCTCGGTTTTACTATATTGCGCCCTGAGACGCGTTTGTATCTCATTTTAGACTATGTCTTCTTTGATGAAAAGTGTTTGTTTTTACGTGTACTCTTAAAAGTTTCTGCCATCTTTTCTGAATCACCCAGTATTGAGTTTAATGAGATGAAAATTCGTGGAAAAGAATAATAAAAAATGAAGTAGGTAAAATTCCCAACAGCACCCAAAAACAATTAAAAAAATTTTTAAAATTTTAAATCGACCAATAATGGAATCGTGATTACTAGAATAGACATTTCTTAGCGACTAACGAGATATGCGAGACATTTCTTAACGACTTGTTTAGTACTGTTAATACAAATCAATGTATATATAAGTACTGTTTAGTATATAGTACTCAGAGACTAAATATATTCAATTATACAATACCATCATAAAAGTTTATTTATCAAGTATTTCAAGAAATATAATAAATACGTCATAGGAATATCTAGGTCTTTTCAACAAGGAATAGCAATTTTTCAAAATAATAAAAATATGTCAGTCAAATGAAATAGAAACTTCCACTTATAACTAGATGAAGAATTCAGATTTCCATCTTTATCAGATGAATGGATTCCTCTCTCATTGCAGTTACTCGTAACAGCAATTCGTTCAAACAAGAAGTTATCATAAAGAGCAACAGCAAAATTACTTTGAAGAAAATAATTATTTCATGACTTCCTTTCCGACATCGTACAAAATGTATCAAATTTGTCCATAATTATCAGGAAAATGAATAATAAAACTTAGCGACTTATGATGCTGTTTTCTAATTTAACACATTGATTCCACGAATGAAATTATCCACTATCTGGAAATATTTTAGGTATAATACAAAAATAATATTATCTTACAAATTTCGGAATAATAAGATATTGGTACTAACAGAAATAGAAAAGACCAACAACAAAGTAGAATTTAACAAAATCAGTATCTAGAAATTTAATATTACATACAATTTTAAGAAAAGAGAAAGTAGGGTGTATAATATATTTATATACTATAACAAAAAAAAAGAAGAAAAAAAAAAGGAGTTGTCACCAAGAAAGAGTTGTCCGATGGAGACAAAAATTGGCGGATAGGAAAATTATGTACAGAATAGAAAATGATTAAAATTTCAGAAAAACTTAATGATTTATTTCAGAGTTACATAGTTACAAAGTAACGAGGTATTGACCCACCTTTAGCCTGGATGCAAAGTACCACACGACGTGACATAGAGTGATAAAGCTCCCCGCGCTGAGCAGTAATTTCAATAAATGATAATGCGTTTTTATGTTCTTGTTTTTATGGATACATAAAACCAATAAAGTCCATTGGAATCGGGGAACACTTTCTCTCTGAGCTTAAATTTGTTCGTCCGTGGTATTTCTTGCTAAATTTGCTCCAATTGTCGGTCTGGTCATCAACATTCCCTGGTAGATGCAGTCGCCTTCCCATCATATCCCAGACACACTCCATTGGAGAGAGATCTGGCTGGCCAAGGAAGTGTTTGACAAGCTGTAAGACAGCTTATAGCAACGCGTGCCATATGTTGTTGAAAATGCCATTTTTTTTTTTTTTTTTTTTTTTTTTGCAAAACCCTGGTATTATTTTATTTAAAAATAAGGCCAGGGTACTGCAAGGGGAACGGTAGCAAAACAGGTCTCAGAATGTCGTCGACGTACCGATGTGCTGTAAGTGTGCCTCTAATGACAACCAAAGGGGTCCGGTTATTAAGGGAAATGGCACCCCAGACCCTAACTCCTGGTTGAAGGCCTGTGTGGTGTGCAATAATGAAAGCAGGATCGGCACGCAGCGCTGGGCGTCTCTAGACACGTCTTCGATGATCGTCAGGACACAGTTGGAAGCGAGATTCACTATAAGTCCCCAGTCAGCATCATTCCAACCCAATCGAGCCAAGCACCACTGTAATCTCGCTCGACAGTGTGCAGGCGCGAGCGGTAGGTGGCGTAGTAGTCGGTACGAGAGTAGATTTCGCTCTATCAGCCGTCTGTGAATGGTCATGGTGGACACTCGTGTGTGGGTCAAACGACGATGGTTGATAACGTGGGTCGATGGTTGATAACGATGAAGCAGGTGCTGTGACAGCTGATCTGACAATCACTCTGTCCTCCCGATCTGCTGTGGCTCTACCATCATGGCGCTGAAATCAGCCTTTGTCCACCCATTCTTGCCAGCATCTTCTAATCGCCGCATCGCTTCGACTCATATGACGAGCGATTTTCCGATTAGCCCAACATGCCTCTTTCAATCCAATGATACGACCTCTTTGACAGTTGCTCGTAATGAGCTCAAATCCTGCGGTGAGGTATTTTTTCAATTGTTGAAAGGTACCCTAAATCGCAATGCTACAGAAAATTTAACCATCAGATTGAGAATCGCTTCTTATATACACCTTCTGAGTGCGCAGTTCCGATGCGTTGTAGCTCCCATTATTCCACTATTCATTCATTAGACACCAAATTTTAATCATTTGCATGTTCGGTCCAAATGTCTTTGCATTAGAAATTTCATTACAATCGGGCAACTCCTTCTTGGTGCGTCGTTTTTTTTTTTGTTATAGATGTTTATATATATATATATCTGTGTGTATGCGTGTGTAATGATCTCACATAAAACTAATTTAATTTTTCTAAGTTTTCCCATTGTGTAACGCTAAAGTAAAGAGTTCATTCCTATTTTCTGATCCAATTCCAAATTATCCTTTTATTTATTAGATCACGCGCTCATAAAATCTGTTGAATTAGTTTTCACTTAATCATAAATCCGTTAGAAATAATCCCTACTAGACTGAAAGACATCATGTTAATCGCTCAGAATTCTTACATCTTGTACCATAAGTTCTGGAAAAATCCCAGGAAATCAATACTGCAAAATAGAATACAGAGTAAAATTCGGCTCTTCTACTCTTTTCTATTATAATTGAGAGGGCGAAGCTGCGTCTCTTGCCTTCTCCGATTTAAATATGGATACCTATTGTCTGTCTCAGCTAAAATGAATAAACAACGATAAATTTTGAAAGTCGCATTTTTATATCGTTATTAATCTTTAAAGATATTTTAATTTTTAAATTTCTCTCTCTCTCACTCACACACACACACGCACACACACACACGATGGTCAAATTTTCTAACGGTAATGCGATTATAGTACATGTGATTTTAAGAAATGAATAAAGAATGTGAACTGTGGTTATTCACGATTTCATTCTTGATTGATGTCTGTCTGAATTTTTAGTAATTAAATTACAAAATTTATGTTAATTAATCAAACGCATCGCACAGGGATTTGCGATAATACGAGACAAAATAAAAAGACTTCGAAAAGGAAATTTCAGTTTTATTATTAACAAAAAAGAAAGAAAAAGTTTTATTTAACTTTAAAAATTCGTGTCATTTCTTCAATTTATAATTAAATTTTTTTGAAAGGAAATTAGTTCCAATGTAAGAGTCAGTTGATAATAGCACAAACATTTGTTACTTTGAAATAAGACATTTATAAGAATTAACTCACACATACTATAGAAACACGATTTATCTTGAAGACATAATTAGTATTTGGATAAAACATAATTAGTATGAGAATTGGGTTGGAAAATTCTTATTTCAATTATACAAGTACGAACAGAGCTCAGCTCTCTAGAACTAAACAAAATAAGAAAACCTAATTTACTCAGATACAAAATGATTTGTTGCTTCCGAAATGTTATCACCTTGTAAATGCACATCTATATTAAAAATGCCCCCTCCCCTCCTTCACTATATAAGGAATCACAAAAATTAAAATAAAATAAATAACAGATAAAAAAAATATCTAAATACACTGTTAAGAGAAGACCTATAATAGGATAAATTAAATATTAATTCACAACCAAGGAAGCGGAAAAGGTCTGATATTCACTGAATTAAAATATTTAAATAAGTTTAAATGAAACTCTAACATATATTTCTCTACAAAAATATTTTCCCTATTCCCTCTTTCGTAAAAATTTGACTTCTGAACTCGAAGTACTACAAAATATATTTCATGAGAATTTTTGGGTGTACATTCGAATATAACACAATTTAAGAAGCAAAATAAGAAAATACTTTATTCAGCGCCGTAATGATTGAATACACGTATGGCCAAAAGGATTTGCTTAAATGATTTGAATAAATTTTCCAAAAGTGATTTTTTGTTAAATATTTTCCTCATATTCATTATTCTTAATTAGAGTTAGAAATTTAAAATATTTTGATTTTTTATGTATTTTTAAGTAAAATTGTAAAAAAAATAATTTATAGTTAAATTATTAATAAATTTAACTATAAATTATTTTTTTTTAAAAAAAATTAGTTTAAAAAGAGAAAATATGTTCACACAAATAATTTTACGAAACTGAATGAAAATCTGCATAATCATTTAAATGTAAATTATTCTACAGACTCCTTCTCGATATCAAATATTTTTGCCTCAATTCTCGAGAAGATAGAGGTAAAGTAATCCAAACGCTTCATTGAAATAATGTTTGAAAAAATTAACGAAATTACTAGAGACATAAAAGATGTCCAGATCATATAATTGGATATATTGACAAAGGCAATTTGAATCTTAAAAAGATAATCTTAATAATAATAATAATAAATAGTTAAAGAATAATCAAATGAAATAAAGATATACTATCTCACAGGTGACCAAATATAAGCTTTTTTAGTATATATATATATGTGTGTGTGTGTGTGAGAGAGAGAGAGAGCGAGAGCGAGAGAGAGAGAGAGAGAGAGAGAGATGATATCGCATTAAAGTCATTCAATTTTCAAGTTTTCCCATTCTTAAACACAGAAGTAAAGAGTTATTCCTATTTTCTAAACCAATTCCGCATTATCCTTTATTCATTAGATCACTCCTTCATAAAATCTGAGGGGGGTGCCAGCTCAGGTGTCGTCCTCGTCACTTGACCGTGTTCAAAATTACGAAGTCCGTCACCGCTCGTGTTGCTTCTAGTGCGACGTTAATAAAAACTAAACTAAACTAATCATAAAATCTGTTGAATCAGCTTTCACGTAATCATAAATCTTCGGAAATAATCCCTGCTAGACTGATAGACATCATGAATATCCCTATTTGTCCCTTCATTTTAAACTATATTTGTTACAATGTCATCGAGAGAAATCCCTACTATAAAATCAATTTCAAGGTATAATTCGGCTCTTCTTGTACTCTTTTATCTTGTAATCGAGAGGACGGAGCTGCATTCATTGCCTTCCACTTCAAAATATTTATACTTATTGCCTTTTTCTCCCTTCGAAACGAAAAAATAAATCTTCTGTAAACTAAGATGTTCTTACTCAACCCTGAATCATAAATGCACTTTTGAATGTCAATTACGAAGTCAATACATATGTATAAAGGGAAAATAGATATGAATTCTTTCCGCATGTATGTAAATTAATAGTATTTTCTTTTGATGGAAGTAAAATATGGATAAAGTAACGAATTAATAAAAACAAACGCACTTTGCATGCCCAAGCGAATAATGCAACCAATGCTACTACTAAGCTAATTTAGTAAACGCATACAAATGCGAATGTTTATCATGTGTATATACACTACACACTAATAAATATCGTGAAATACATAAAAAATATATTATACAGCATATAAATGCTCATAAGTATTGTCAAATTATACACCATTCTTAATCACCAAATTATATATATGTATATATATATATATATATATATATATATATATACACATATATGTATTTCAGAGTCACAAACACCACAAGTGTGTAAATGCAAAGATTACAAACAATATGTTGATTCATTCCATCAACATGTTGTTATGGGAAACATGAACATCGTTAAAAGCGATTTATTGAGAGGTTTCATGAATAAAGGAACTGGATTCAGGCTCATGATTACTAATAGTAACTTTGTAGTGAGAAAACAAATTACTAATGATATTGACAATTTTATTCTTAAGGTTGCAATTAAATATGGTTTGCCAATTGAGGCATTTGATGAATTTAGGTCATGTGTTTTGAAGAAAATTCTATATTTGAATTTTAAAGTGGATAGGGAAATTACAATTAAAGATCTAAAACTTGATATAGATGATTTGCAGAAGGATTTTGTTATCGTTTATGTAGATAAGGTTCCTGCAAATTATGCAATTATTTGCAAATTTTACTATCATAAATTATTGAGTGAACATGTAATGAATAATAATACTTTCCAGTTATCCAAATATAGTAACAGAGAAATAAATAATCGTCTTTTGGCATTCAATAAGAAGGTGGGTTTACACCTTACAAACATTAAATTTCCTTACATTTTCTTAACGCCAAAATTTCACAAAAATCCTGTAAAATTTCGAAGTATTACGAATGGATATAACACCTATATCACTAAATCTGGCAAACTTCTTCAATCCATTCTTCAAAAATCTATTGAAAATATTGAAAATACCGCTATTATTAAAAATAGTTTTGAAATTGTAAAAAACATGAAGGAACAAGAGGTATTCTCTATACATGGATATGATTTTGAAGACCTTTTTAACTCAATAGATATTCAAGATTTAATTAAGGTTCTTGCAATTTTATACAATAAATATCATTTAAATCAAACAATAAAACAGGAAAAATTCAATACTCTCGTTAAACTTGTATTACAAGAGAATTTTATAATTTTTGGTCAGAATCTCTATAAACAAATTCAGGGTCTCCCTCAGGGAGGTCCAGCTAGTAATTGTCTGGCCAATTTTTATTTACATTTTTATGAATTAAAACAGATTGATAATGATTCTTACTTTCTTTTTCGTTACATAGATGATCTAATTATTTTAGGTAAAACTGAGGATTTCAAACCAAATATTTCATTTTACCCTAATTACCTCAAATTATTAAAAACTAATCTTAATTCAAATACAGTAGAATTTTTAGATCTCGATTTGCAAATAGTTGACAATAGACTTATTAGTAATATTTTTGATAAAAGAGAGAGATTCAAATTCAATGTAATTAAAATACCTTTTTGGAACAGTAATCTACACAGATCCATTTATAGGAATATTTTATTGGGCTTTTTATTACGTAATAACAAATTAACCACACATAAAATAGACAAATTTAATAACATTAAAAAATTCTTCAACAACTGTTTGGATCATGATTATCCAATAAATTTCTTAAATACTTATATACATCACAAATATATTAAACATCTTTGCGAATCGTGATCCAATTTCAAATCCACCACACAACAATAGGTCCACAAAGTCGGCTTGTTAGTGGTCTAGCCGTGAAGAATCTATTTATTTACATTTACACAGCTTACATTTTTACTCACTCTCTGGACCGTTATACTCCTTTACCATACAACTTATTACCAACCAATTGTTTGCATCCTTTTACATTTTATTACCAATCAAACAATGATTTAAATCTTTTTTCAATTTATATGGTGATGATGTGTTATATTTTTTCATTTTGAGTATGTGATATACATCTTGAAGCTTAAAGAAAATTCCGTCTTACTACTCACATATTTGAATCTTCATTTCTTTGAATTCTGTAAGTAATTTTTATATTTTGATCTGTTGATAATTTTTAGAATGATAGATTTTATTTTGTAAATTTTATCGTTGAAATTTTTTGCATTTTTTAATCATTGAACTATTTTGTAATTTGGATTTCCCAATTCAGCCTACCAGGAATTATAGATTTTATTTTTGTAGATTTTATCGCTGAATTTGTTTACATCTTTTAATCATGAACTTTTTTGCAATTTGGATTTCCTAATTCAGCCTACCAAGTCGCAAAGGGGGAAGGTTGGTACCATTAAACTAGTTTAACCCCGCTTAATCGGTCCTCAGCCCGATATTGCTTTTTGACTTGCTGGGTTCCATATTTTCTTTTATTTTTCTTTCATTGTTACATTTCTTTCTGGTTTTTTGTCTTTTTAATTATTTTAAATTATTCTTTCTTAAATTTTCAGTATATATATATATATATACTATTCGTTTTTCTTCTTCTATTTAATCTTTCCGATAGAATCAAAAGTTTCATATTATAAGCTTATTTATGATAAAACTAGTAAGAAATACAGTGAATGGTAGAGAATATAAAGTGAAATTGAACAAAAAAATAAAAAAATAAAAAAAAAATGACAACGCTATATTTAAAAAGCGCTTAACGAGTTCTTGGTGAACGAATCTTTTTTTCACCAACCTAAAAGAGATTTATTATGTTGAAATCATTACTAAAAAATTACAATTTATCAATAAGAAATAGGACTTTTAATTTCTTAGAGCGTGAGCTGTCTTTTTATCCTAGTAAGACTTTTCCCATCGTGTAACTGACCCTTTATTTAGCTTGACCCCCCAGACTGACCTCAAGTGTAAGGCGATACGCTCCCCCTTTGGCGTAAGCCAAAGTTGTATGTCTGAAGCACAGATAACTAGAATGTCAAACTGATGTTTTGAAATTGTAAGAGATTGGCTCATAAAAGATCTTTTGATATTGTCGACTTGATTACATTTTAAGTTGTAATGTAATATAATGCATATTTTATTGTCAAAATCGATGCATTTATGTCAGTTAAAATCGGTGTCATGAATGCGAAATTTTTTTCATCAAATATGTCAGTTATCGATAAATCAAAGCAATTTTATACATAATTGTCGTAATGAAAGGTTGCGAAAAGTATTTTAACGATTTTTTTTTTAATTTCTTGAATAACACAACGATTTTTCTTCGAGATAATTCTTCGAAACTATGTACCATTATTTGTATTTCGCGAATAGTATATTTTTCAATATATGTTATCCGGTACATGCCTTTAATATGATCTCCGAATATAACTATCCTGCAAAAATTTTTCATTAATTTTCTTAAATTCTAGTTGGTATGTACTAAATCTATATAAGTTTAGTCAAAAGAAGGGTAAAAAAAAACTTTTGCTTGAATCCTGGTTATTTTGTAGGAAAAATCAAACATTATCCTTTTGCTGTTGACTGCTTTCTTAAAGAATATCTCGAGCATATTTATTAACCGCTTAATAAATATGCTCGAGCAGGCTTTTTAAATATATTTATTCGAGTAGGCGCTTAATTCGCGCCTGCAAACTGTTAAGTTTATTTTTAATACTTATAATATTTTAAATGTTCTGTCTATGAGTGTGTTGCTCAAATGTTACTCTTATTGACGTAGTGCTTGTACCTATAATAGTAGCATTTTTTTCTTTTCAAGACGATTAAAGTATTGTTGTTATATAGGACAATGTAGAAAAATGCATGGATTCATCAAAAAAGAAGTCTTTTAGTCAAAGAATTAAAAGTTATCTTGAACATTTGATAAGGTTTATTTGCTTTAATTAACTTCATACTTTAATTAACATACATCATATTAAGATTGAAAGTCATTATTTCTTACAGAAATTAATTTTAAAAAATAATTTCAAATATTTTAGACACATGGTAGAATAACTTCTTGACTCGAATTTAAAATTAACGAAACAAGTTATGAAATTTTTAAACAGAAATATTTTTTAATAATTTTTTAAAAAGTTTTTGAAAATGAAACAAACTTTCAATGCTGAATTTTTTCAATATAGTATTTTTAAGAATTAAAACTTTGTTTTCGAGAGTTTTAACTCACCCCCGAAAAGAGCATTTACAAAATTAGAAAAAGCAGCTTATTCCAGTTGTTTGAATGTTTGCATACGACGATCCTACTTCATTACTAAAATTCCAGATTCAAAAAATAGTCACAAGGAAATAAATCTTTGTAATATATTTATTATATTTAAGAATAATGAATATCAAACTCTTATTATGAATGTAAAGTGGTAACCAACTCGCGTCCTAACCAAGATTATAACTGAAATTTGTACTAGTACTATTTCTTTCTAGTCAGAGTTATGTATCAGTTCTCATATGATCACAAGGGGACCGAGAAAGCCCTTCTCTCATGTTATTTCTCTCTATCTCTCTCATGTTAAATTTACGAAATTTATAAACCTTATTCTCAGAAACCGTGCAGGATAGGTTTATAAACTTTTTATGAAAGTTTGAATAACGCGTATTGCATAGTTTAACACACCATTTTCTTTTTAAGTAAAATAGAAAAATCCTGATTAATTATTTATTCATGGTAATCACGCTTAAAGTAGCAGATTTGGCACAAGTTCACCTCCTAAAATAAATATTTTTCAAAAGATCCTCAAGCCCTTGTATTAAAGTATGTAATATAATACAATATAAAAGTCATGAAAAACTAAATCCTCAAGTTTCAAAGTTATTGAGAAAAATGAGCTTGAACCTGACAAATCCATGTTTGGAGAAAATCAGATTTTAAGATTTCATTGATACTTTTAATACTGATTAAGAAGTTAAATTTTAAAAGTACCTGCATTGTATGAATGATTATCACCTTCTTCTGTCTCTCTTCAAGTTTCTTTTCTTTTCTTTTTTTTTTTTTGATAGTTTCCGTTTTCTGTCTCTCGATAATAAATTCTTTATCTAAGATTCCTCCATACTTTTCCCCCAGTGATGACATAGATGAATTTCACTTTTGCATTAAGTAGGGTTCTTTGTCATATTTCTAATTAAAGCAAGAAACAGCGTAAAAAATAAATTTTAAAGTTTCGATGGTAACAAATTCAGTTTTTGCACACGAGTCTAGATGACACTGTTCACAAATCCATGAGGATTCAGTGTTTTCCTATAAAGACATTTTCTTAGAAGCTCTGGATTTGCAAATCGCACGTACTAGATTGATGATTTTCATTATCGGTAAAGGAACATGCGTATGCTTGGTATGATCATACGTTTCGCCTTTTCCTACTACAGATTGAAACCAACACCAGGTTTCAGATCCAATTGGACAGCGTCCATGATTCAGCCCAAACAGCTTGCTGCATTTTTTTAAGCGGATCCAGCATTTCCTATAATTCTGATGCAATGTCCATTCTCCTTTTAATACTCACAGATGTGCTCCCATTACAGTTTTTGCAAGCAGTGAGTTCATCCAAAACATACATCGAAACAAGTAATGACATAATATATTCACAATCTGCGTTTCCATAATATTCATTTCATTGAAAGAAAGAATCGCTTATTATAGCACTTTTCTTTTCAATATTATCATTTGAATTGATAACAGTCTTAATATTCACTGATGGTTAACTTTCCAACATTTTTATTATTTTTAAAAAATTTCTTACTTCATGGCATTTTAAATATGCTAATTAATTTTTTATACCAGTAAAATACTAGTTGATAAAGAAATGTTGATAGTTTTCATGGGATATGGAGCAACAAAGGCCCCTAATATTTAAAAATTACACAAAGAACAATGTAAACAGTTAAAAACTGTAAAAAATAGTTGCAACCAACTTTTCTGTTTGCAAATTCTTCAATCGTAAGACATTAAAAGAGGTGTACACACGAGAGAGGTTTATTTACATTTGTCAGCTCTTTAGATGGTCAGCAAGTTGTGAAGCGCTCTGAGAAAGAATGAAAAAAAATATATATATAACAAAAAGTGTGACACATCGTTGGGAAGATAAAGGCTTAAGCTATTTAATAATATGAAAAGGTAAAAATAGAATTTTCGATCAAATTCCTCTTACGCTGTCCAAGATAATCTTTTGTATCAAAGTCGTGTACTCACTAACCTTCTTCAGTCGATATAATCATGCTAATGCTTTCAGTCCCTCTAACTTAACATTTTCTGTTCACCACACTTCTACTCATATATATAATAATGCTGTTTTACATAAATCACGGTAATTTCTCAAGACGAGATTTACAAATCAAATAACAAAACAAAATAGCTTATAAGGTTAATTGAAGGAGGAAATGCACAAGAACTCGTTACAAATGTATGGAAATAAATGTAAGTTTTGCTGGAAGAAAAAAGAAACAAAAGAAAATCATATGAAATATGAAAAGAAGCAATAAGCATAAAGAAGGAAACATCACAACTTTAAAATTGTTCGAAGGATTATTGGCATGAATCTTGTAGTTTTAAATTAAATGAAATTTTAAAAATATTTGCGTTGGCAATACTGTTTTACAATTACGAATATGAGGTAAAAAAAATAAAAATATGGAATTGCTTTTCAAATGAAAAAAAAAAAAAAAATCTGAATGATTTTGATGTGGGAACAGTAAATTAATTTTCTTATTATTCCCATATCCTAAAATGCATTAATTACAAAATGCTAGTTTAAGCATTTGATATTTGCATTATACTAATACTTTTTTCACCCCAAGGTAGTGTATAATGTATATTTTACAAGCTTTATATACAGATATAGTTTTACAAGTAATTTTTTTCACTTAAATTTGACATGGAAATAGTAATTTGTATTCTGTTACATGTATCTTCGGATTTATTGTATAATTTAACTATATATTTTTTGACAGCGAACCTCCTTTAGATAATGGCAGTCAACGTACGAACATTTTCTATTCTCTCACTGTAACTAAAATATAGTTAAATTACACACATATATAAATAACTTAGATAATTTAAAGTTGAAGGGACCGGAAAAAAAAATTCAAATTACATTGCGTTTTCCAGATATTTAAATCTCATTATGCTCAAACTACAAGATTCATTTGTATATAATGAAAAACTTTCTCAATTATTATTACTTTTCGAGGCAATCGACATTCGAACCATCCACCTTTTGGCCAAGTAGCTCTTCACTCTTCCGAGAACAAATTGCGAAATATTGATTGATTTGGTCTCTAGTAATTATAATTGCGCTAGAATTATACTTTTGTCCAATTTATGATGAACTTTTTTTTTTATTATGAACTTTTATCAAATAGCAGTGGCGTTGATGGGAGGAGGGGAAGACATCCGTCCCCGGGTGCAGCATCCAGGGGACTCCAAAAGATGTTAAGAAATTTTAAAATGAAGCGTTTTCCGTTCTTATATGCATTAAAATATAAATAAAAAACATTCACTTTCTCAAAACGTCATTCTCTTTTTAAAGCTACCTTCCATTTGTAACTATGGTTTATATCAGGGCTTTTTAAACTATGGGTCGCGACCCCAAATGGGGTCGCGTAGCAAAATTCTGCGGTCGCGAGAGATTTTAATGTCAAATATTTATATATACCATTTTATAACATCACTAGAGTTGGCGGAATACAGTGGACTTGCAGCGTCTAGACAAGCGCATTTGTTGAAGGTTTTGAGCTATCTCCACCGACAGCAGTAAACGATCGATGATCGCTATTATTATACTGTGGCTATACATTGTTAGTGCGTTTGTCGGTATCATACATGTTGAATAAACCGCGCGCCGCTGACTTCCCACTCTGACCGCCACCTCTAAATATCACACAAAATCAAAGGGAGGAATGCGCACGCGTACACACGTGCAACCTGCAGCTAAACAATAATTCATGTATGGGGTCGTCAAGGTTTGTATGGGGTCGTCAAGAAACTCGCAATCATAAATGGGGTCGTGAATGACAAAAGTTTAAGAAGCCCTGGTTTATATAAATCAAATTATAAACACTTCAAAATTAGACTATTTCCAAAAGTATTGCCGGAAGTCGCAATTTCGAAACGGAAGTTAAAGGCATCTCAAAAGCATTCGTTTGTTTCTTATATTTTTTTTAAAAAAAAAAAACTTTCAAAATATTTTAAGATTTGTTTTGAGAAATCTGGCATCACAGTTAGTAGTAAAATTTCCTAAAAATCTGTGGCAATTATCACTGTTTACTATATTGCTGAGCTACGTTGTTTGAATTACATTTGAGTTTTGCTTTTAATTGTCATTTTTATTTCTGTATGAAATAACTGTTTAAATTGTATAATAGTTTCTTATATTAATATTCTTTATTTAAACCATGGGTAGTATGAAAAATAAACGTCAATGTAAGTAAAGAAAATTCCATGGTAATCGTCATTCTGCTTGTCAGACAACTGGTACAGTACACACAGGCAGTGAATGTAAAATTGGAACTGACTAAACAATAATGAAGAATAATTTCAAAAAAAAGATATAAATACACTTTGTTAAAGAATTTGCAGTCTAGAAATAATTTCAAGTGTCATTGAAATGCTGAGTTGCCCATTGTATTTATCACAAAGTTTAGAACTCAAAGGAGAACACAGTTTTGTTTTTTTTTTCCAAAATTCTGTTTAAATGCACAAACTGCAATTTTTTTTCTTAGTTTTTCATCAACTAAAAAAGGAAACAAGACGAATGAAATCAATATTCAGTTTGTTTTAGGTATGCGGTTGAAAGGAAAGGCCATAATGCTTCGAAAAAGCTGAATTCTACATTAGATATGCCTTGTTTATCAAGTCAGCTTTCAGGAACTATGAAAAGAAATTGTTGAAAGTTGCAACAACTATTACAAATGATTCTATGAATATTGCAGCTTCTGAAATAAAAGAGATGAATCACCATCAGGAGGGTTTGACAAGTTGTGGTGTATCTTGTGATGGTACTTGGCAACATCGAGGCCACTCATCATTAAATAGGTGTGTAACAGCTCTATTCATTGATACAGGTAAAGTTGTAGATTTCGAAATTATGTCAAAGAATTCTCGCATATGTAAGAAAAGGTTGAATGTATCCCTTGATAACATTTGTTCACAAAATCATTCCGGGTCATCATTCAGCATGGAATCTGTTGGTGTATATTGTATCTTTGAACGGTCTTACCATTTGCGACAGCTGAAGTATTCGTCCTTTAACGATGACGGCGATTTACAAGGTTACTCAGCAGTGAAAGACATATATGGAAAAAATAGTGTTAGCAAATATGAGTGCATAGGGCACATTGAGAAAAGAACCCCCTTCGTAAACTGAAATCAAGTCGGAAAAGATTAGGAGGAAAAGAAAAACTTACCGACAAATCTATTAATAAATTGCAAAATTTCAACGGTATTGCTATTAGAAGCAATGCTGGTGATTTGCCGGGAGTGAAAAGGGCTGTAATAGCAGCATTTTATCACAGCTGTTCAGAAGTGGATCGGCCAATGCGTGGTCAGTGCCCGAAAGGACAATTTAGTTGGTGTAAATATCAACGTGCTATTGTTTGCGGATCAAAAATAAATAAAAAAAATGCAAAAGCCTCCCCGAAATCATTGTTAGTTCTCTAAAATCTACATACTTTGATTTATGAGATAAAAGTTTATTAAAAATTGTTTCCGTGGCAATATACAGAATTCCAATGAATGTTTTAATGTTTGCCTGTGGAAAATAATCTCGAAAGAGGTATTTATCGACCATGAAATATTTACTCAAGGTTCATATATATATGTAATATATTTTAATGATGGTTATAAAGGATTGTTAAAAATATTTAATGCATTAGATGCGTTTCCTGGGTAGAGTATGCAGTTGATGCCTTTAAGAACTTTGACGTTATTCGCATTGTTGACTCTAAACGACATTCGCTACCTTCATCAAAAATAGCCAGAAAAAAATTGAGCTACACGAAAATCAAATTAAAAAAAAAAAGAAAAAAGATGGTGTGACTTATAAAAGGGGGAGGGGTTGAGTTTATTAGGTACGTATATTTTTTTTCCCTGCCCGAGTTTTAACTTTAAATTAATTTTATAAAGATAATAATTTGCAGTAAATGTATAATTTTTTAAAGGTGATAACTAAGGGTTTTTATAAATTTTAATAAAATTTGATAGAAATTTTTTTCATATTGTTATTAAGAGCTCAGACTAGGATTTTTGTAATGTATGGTTATATTAATGGATTTATTTATATTTTAATGCTTAAGAACAGAAGAAATTTAAACAAAAACTAAAATGTGTAGTTATTTCGACTGATAATAATGTGAATTATTAAAAAAACTATAACTCAAGCTCTGTACAGATGTCATATCTATACGTATCTATAATAATGTTATAGATAAAATTTTCATGAAAAGAGAATATTTTGAAAATGTGCTATTTTTTCCTTATTTTATGCAAAAAAAAATTACATTTTAAATTTTTTTCATTGTAATAAAGCTTTAAAAAATTGTTTTTTTTTATATATATACAGATGATACTAAATATAAAAAAAATTATTCATTTATACGTTTTTTCAAAATCATGGTTCCGAACGTAGTCGGATACTTTTGTGACGTAGGGCTATTCGCGATTTTCTCTTCACTAACCTTGGGGACTTTCATAGAGCTTGATGGCATAAAATAACAATTTCTTCCCAACCAAAATCAAACGCGATTATGTTAATTAGATGCAGTTCGAAATAAAATGAAGTGAATCAGATATAATGATGTATAAGTAAAGGAAAATTTAGAAGATATATAGGGGGTAACAAATGTTATTGTCCGCTGTAAGTGCCAACTAGCGAATTGTGGTGATCATGGACTGTCAGGTGATTGAAACTGAGAGGCTTGGTAAGATGACTTCACTTTAATTATATGTAGATCGGTTTGCTAGGATTGAGAACCGAAGAGAGCATATCAATTTCTAGTCATTGATAATAAATAACACATCGATCAATAACTCCCGAGACTAACCCAGAGATGGCGCTCGTAGTAAACCAGTAACCAGGTCTTTCTAGAGTACTAACCTTTGCTTGAAACGTGTCAAAATTTTAAGTCGATCGGACCAGGAAAAAGGTTTTAGTGAAGTGAAAAGGTTTTTCCAAGGGTGCCATGATTGCTTTGATGGAAACAAAACAGCAACGAGTCGATGAGTGAAAGCTGTTTACTCGCTATTTACTGCAACAAAAAGATTTCTTCCGAAAAAAAAAAAAAAAGAAAATTTGGGGAAGATTTGGGAAAAGGCTAGAACGATTGTATCACCCTAAAAGGTGGTTAACAAAAGGTGTTATGTTGATGAATAAAAAAAAAATTTTGCAAAAAAAAATGTTGTTTTCAATGTTAGACTCGGGAGTTATTGATCGATGTGTTAATTTCGCTTCATTAGACTGGAGTTTTCTTAGACTGTTTCCTGTCACTTAAAGTTTAATATATGAAAATGAATTATGGCACAAGAGCCAAATAATAGCGGAGAAGCGTTACATCTTAACTTACTCGACTTCCACCCTCATAAGTATTCGACTTTTTAACATTAAATTTAGAGAAAACTTCAAAATATACGCATGAAAGTTATTTAAGGAATCAAAATATTTAAAATTATTTAAAATAAGAATAGAAACACACACACCCCTTAGAATACTGTTACTTTAAAAACTTTTTTTCTCTTCCCCATCTCTTTTTTTCAAAGAGGAGAAAGCGCGAAATCTTCAATAGTCCCTGGGCGCTGAAAACGCTAGCTACGCGACTCTCTGATAGTAAGTTAGCTCATTATTTTATTACATCATTTTGCATGATTGATTGATTGTTTTTTTTTTTTTTTTGTGGGATATAGAGCAAAAAAAGTTATTATTCTTATTTTGTACGATTTTATTCTATTCTTTTGATATTTCTTCTTTCAAGTAGTTCACATTCATTTTCGAAATTTTATATAATTATGTAAAAACTGGAAACAACTAAAAATTTTAATTTTTTTTTTAGCTTTCTTTCTAAGGAATCTAGAAGAGACATCACGAATTAGACCAGCGGGAGAGATTAACTAAGACCTCTTCAAGGAAATATAACAGCTCTGTTGACTTTGATGGTGATACAAAAGAGTTCGGATTCACAGGTTTAGATTTCATGATAGTTACGACTTGTGTTTTATTTCCCTTATTTATACTCTGCTATCATCTGTTTTCCACAAGCAAATGCCTTTGATTCAAAGTATCTTACTCGAATAAAATGTTAAAGAATGGATTCGCTAATAGAGTTCACTGAGAAAATCATTTATGTCTACAATTTACGAGGAGGAAACATAAAATTTTAATTGTTACTAATAAATAACCGAGATATTTGGGTAATATTTATTCTGCATATTAATTGATACTTATGTACACAATGTTTTAAATTACAGCTATTCAATTTGATTTGTTTGGTTTCAGGAATCCGCAGATTGAAGTAAACCACAATATCGAGAGAAAAAAAAGAGAGATCATTTTGCTGAGTTCTACAATGACGGCCTTCGAAAAATCAAGAAACACTGAGAGAAATATACAGTGTCTCACAAAAGTGATCGGACACTTGTGCTTTACAAAAGGAAACTGCAATAAAATAAATAAGCAAACATGTAGAAATTTTTTGTGGGTGTGTTTCATATTTAAAATTAGTAACAATTATTACATAACATACATTTTGTCAAAATATTAAAATAGCAATTTAATAAAAATACAATTGTTTAGAACGGAGCAAAAAATGGCTCACATAAGTGATCGGACACTTACTTTCCCATCAAATATTTATCCAAAAATTTTACTTTTTAAAAGATTTTAATATTTTGTTGGATTTCCTTTTACTTTTAAAACATGATTTAATCTTCTTGAGATGGATTCGACTAATTTTTTTGTGATTTCTGGAGTGATTTTACCCCATTCTTCTTGAAGCACCGATTTTAATTGTTGCTTTGAAGAAATGGTGTGTTTGCGAATTCTTGATTCCAATTCTTGCCAAATATTCTCTATGGGATTTAAGTCTGGAGATTGTGGTGGTGTTTTTATTATTTCAGGACAGTTATACAGCAGCCAGAGTCTAACGTTCAAAGCAGTGTGCTTGGGGTCATTGTCCTGGTAGAATTTAAAATCGTTGTGAAGGTTCAATTTTCGTGCTGAAGATTTCAAATTTTGGTTTAAAATGTCAATATACTTGTACTGATCCATTATACTGTCAATAAAAACAAGATTACCAACTCCAGCGGACGACATACACCCCCACACCATAACTCCTCCTCCTCCATGTTTTACTGTTGGCAGCAAGTTCTGTTTGCGAAATTCTTCCCTGGGTTTTCTCCACACCAAGATTCTACCGTCAGAACCAAATATATTAAATTTACTCTCATCAGCAAATATTACTTTATTCCAGTAATCAGAATTCTTATTTATGTTGGATTTTGCGAAAGCTAATCTGAGTTTTCTATTCTTTTCACTTACGAAGAATTTTTTCCTGGCTACTCTACCGTGATATCCAGCAGATCGAATTACCCTTCTAATAGTCTCAGGATTAACAATTATTCCATATAATGCTTGTAATTCAGCAGCAACTTTAGGAGCACTCTTTCTTGGATTTTTTTTAATATTTCGAACGATAATTCGCTTTATTCCATTGGATAGCTTCGATGGTCGGCCAAGTCTTCTTTTATTCTGAATCATGTGCTTCTTTTTATATCGTTTAATGATATCGAAAACTGTTGAATGACTCAAGTTAACTGTTTCAGCAGTTTTTCTTATAGATTTTCCACGTTCAATATGCAAATTAATAACTAATTTTCTAATTTCATGCGAAGTTTCTTTTCGTTTAGCATTCATGGCTGCACAGAGCTAAAAAACACAAAAATTCCACAACAAACTTGAGAGAAATACTGCAGACGATTTTATAAATTATTGCCATTTGCTTTTGCGTTAAAATAAACGCCCAAAAAATATTTTTATTGCTTATTTCAGACGATTTTTGTTGCATATCTAATGGTGTCCGATCACTTATGTGAGCCATTTTTTGCTCCGTTCTAAACAATTATATTTTTATTAAATTGATATTTTAATATTTTGACAAAATGTATGTTATGTAATAATTGTTACTAATTTTAAATATGAAACACACCCACAAAAAATTTGTACATGTTTGCTTATTTATTTTATTACAGTTTCCTTTTGTAAAGCACAAGTGTCCGATCACTTTTGTGAGACACTGTATATAATTCTGGATGATAATTACGTTGTGAAGTCTTAAGAAGAAAAGGTAAAAATTAAGTTTCTATCTCAGTAATTTCTTAATAATAATTAAAATTATATGACACTGCGAGTAAATTTAATCTACGGTTACCTGTGAAACCAAACAAATCAGCATTAATTGCCGTAACTTACAATATTATGAACAAAATGATAAATTAAATAGTAGAATAAATTTTATTCAGATACTTTTGTTATTACTTAATTGCAATTAAAAATTACTCTTTCGTATGTTGTAAAATTCATACGCTTTTCTTGAGCAAAAACAGAATGAAATTTTAAATAACTATGAATGAATGTCATTTTACTGAAGGTTTTAGATACCTTTAAATTTAATATCAAACAGAGGAAACAAAATTTCTTTAGTGCTTAATTACAATTTGTTCCCGACACTTTTCCAATCCATTTCTTTTCTTCATTCGTCTTCACCGTTCAGTCGTTTTCATATGATGAACTAATATTATCATGTACTGAGTCCAAGTATTGATAATTTAGTTCTATTTACACATGTGTTATAGATATGTAAACTTGTACACAACTTGTTTAAACAGACTTAAAAAAAGCACATATTAATTTCATTATTTTTTTAAAAAAATGTTGATGCCATTTTTACTTATATGTCACACACACAATTTACAAATTCTGAAGTGTTTTCTGCAATACATTTAGTTGTTTTAGCTTTTTGTAGGTTTATTTTAAAATACATATTTATCTCTTTCCCTTTACATAATTTCGAGCAACAAAGTTAGACATATTGTTTTTACAAGTCACCCATGATCAATAAATATTTTTGCGAACATTTTGATCAATTACATTAGGAAAACAAACGGTAATATAAACATTGTAGGAAGATTCTTTTTCATTATGTCTATTACAAGCGATGGTTTTTTTTATTGCATTTAAACATTTCTTCACTTTTTTTTTCAAACACATTTAGGCCCATTCTGAAAATTTATTATTTATTTTTCAGTCACAATTATCCAAGCTTTATTTTTAAGATTGGTTAACATTACAAGATGCCTTGGATCCTTTTGTTAGTGAGATAAAGGCCTAAGTACGCCTCTGAGTTTGTAATGTGATTGTCTTTTAAAATCGCACTGAGAAGCAATACTAGGATTATTGGCGATGGAACTCGTAATTCTGAACCTCTGTAAAGTAAGGAGGACAACATCTGAGCCGGCACATCACTCTTTAAACTTCCACATCACGCCGACGTGAGGACTCGGGACCTTGACCAGATTTAACTTGCATCAGACCCACTGCACGATGGGTCTTCAGTAGCATTAGGGCTCGAACCCACAACTTGATAAAAACAACACTGACTGCGAGTCAATGACCATGACCACTGGGCTACCGCGGTCACAATGGATTGTTCTTCTCACTGACCTTTTTTCTACATATAGCGTAACATACGTAATTATATAAAAAAAAATTAATAAGATAACCAGTTATTTTCACTGAAAACAATTAACATATATATAGGAGTACATAACAATTAACTCAATAAGAATACATAATAATAATACAATCATGCTTGGATTCACTAATTTATTACCTTCCAGACTCGGTTCACAAACCAAAATATTCTTGAATTAAATTTTCCCCTTTCAAGAAAATCAGAATCAATCTGCTTAAGTCCCAGAACCAAGTGTTTTTTTTACCTTGTTTTTATAGGCTTAGTAAAAAATAACTGAAAATAAACTTTATTAGGAACAGCCCTGATATAAAAATTGCAAATTCTTTTTCGTTCATTCATACTAACAACGCTTTTTCCATTTTTTTTCAAAAATTTGAGGACTTTATTTCTTTAAAACACTCCTTCCTGTAGCCACATCAGCCCCGTTGTCGTGGTGGAAGTTAGGAAAGATTACAGTTCATGTGTCGTCCTTGTCACTTAACCGAGGCTCAAAATTACGAGGTCCATCGCCAATAGAACTTGCATCTAAGTGCGACGTTAATAAAACAGTCATAATCGTAACCGTATCAGCTAGCTATCTTTATTCCACCCCTTTGTTCTTAAGAATGGTGCAAATAGTAAAATTCAAATCAATCAGAGTGGCGAGATTAAAACTATGAACATCATTGTCACGTTTAGTCATTTTTCTTTTTTCAAGAATAATTCAATTAGATTTTCAAAGAGTGTTGTCACTTGCTCTTCCCACTTTTTTTGGGAACCATGTTGAACGATTTATTTAAAGCAATTGGTGTACTAAAGCAATCCATAAAATACGTGAATGAACGATGTTTAAACTGTGCTGGAAAACACTACATGTAAAATAATCGCGAACCGAAATGAGATTTGTCTGAATATCTTGTTCGTAAACCGTGTAGTTCGTTTACTGAAGTATTAATGCAAAGGGGTCCTTCTTTTTAACATATTAAATAATACTGCAAAAATATTACTATATGTAGCAATAATGGCAGAGAAATGGACTGCTGCACATTAAATAATCCTTGCCCATAAAATTCTCACATGAGTTGGAGTTAGGAGATTGAGACATCACAAAATAAGGTTTAAAATTTTGACGTCCGTCTTTAATAACTTTCGTGTAGTTATAGAGCAACAAATGCCTCACGGCACACTGTAATCAAATTCCGTGGCAAGCTATTATACATACGCAGAGAAAAAGAAAGAGACAGAAAGGGAACTCAAAAAATGATTTTGAGTTTTATTCTTTCAATGTGAAATTTAGTGTTTTATGAGCATTTAATACAACATATCACACTCATTAAAAAAACTGGTCGATTTTTATTTATTATAATTATTCATCATCATCATCACATTTAACTCAACAGGGTGGGACAAGACCTTCTTTTGAAAATTCCTTTGATAAAACCTGCCTTTTGCCCTGCTCTGTCAGTTTCTCTTCCCAATCTCTCTAAAATCCGAATTTTACTTTTCCTCTTTTCCGACTGCTGAGGGGCTTTGCAACAAAAATATTTTTATTGGTTTTTTCTCATCAATTCTAACAATATGAGAAGCCAAGTTCATTCGTAACACTTTATTATATTTAATGATATATGTTCATTAAAAATACAATACATTTCAGAATTAAAACGTATTCACCAAAGGCCGTTTTCTCTCACGCCACCAAGAATTCTTTTGAAAATCTTTCTCTCAAAAACTGCAATTTTGTATTCATCATTTTATATTAGAGAGCAAGTTTCAGAGCCATACGTCGGATTATAATTATTATATAAAGTATATATTCAGTTAAAGAGTTTTTGATTTTTATGAGTACATTTCTATATTTTACATTTATTTTTTACAAAAGTAATTTTACTTCTAAATTTTAATAGTTATCGCAATATGTCTATGACCTTTCATCCGGTTTAAGTTAAAAAAGTTTAAAATCGCTGATCTTCAGAACTGTTGCCAATTTAATCACGTTTTCAAGAGAATTAGTGTTATTAGAACGACATTTTAAACTCAGAATGAACTGCACAAAGGGGATAAAATCCAATTTGTTATAAAACTAAAACTCTGAGAACAGTTACTAGTTTTGTTCCAAAGAAAATTTCTAAATAAATTCTAAAATGGAACTGAAATAATCTATAATATTATAACAATTGAAAAAATGTAAGAAATAGCATTTTTTGCTGAAAAATTTATAATAATTATGTGTTTTTTTCCTACAATTCAAACGTGTATATTTTTAAATGTCAATAAGATTGATTTAAGTTTACCATCATTGTGAAAGCCAAAATTTATAAAACCGCTTATAAACAATGCTCTTTGAAACAACATTTCTCCCCAAATTTGTCGAGAGTCCTCACAAATAGTTCTAAAAGATTATTAGTAATTGTAGTCTGGATCTTGATATTAAAATGCAGGTTTTATGAGCTTTTCACCAGTAAGATTATGGAGAGAGTTCCTCTAATCAGATTGATTCTTTCTCTCCTAGCTAGCTTATCTTGCTTATGTAACATAACATATAAACATACTTAAAAATAAAATTACGAAAGTAACCAATTAATTACTTTCAAAATATTACGTTGCAATAATACGTAAGCTTCTTTTTATCATATCATTAAATAATACAAAAATTGTAATATTCTGAATGTAATATATTAGATGTACATTTTTTCAAGTAAAATTTTAGTTGTCATGCAAGTATCAAGATATTTTTTTTTATATTGTTAAAATTATTAAACGCCGACTCAATATTTTTACTTACATATGCAATCGTTACATCCGTTGATTATTGCACTCATTTATAAGATATTAAAATACAAAATTTCTTTGATATGATACCACTGTAAATAAAATCAATGTTTTCCATAATCCCTTGAATTGTTTACATTTCCGCCTCTTAGCTAACAATTTCTCCGCCTGAGTAAATCTTTTTTCAGCGTACTTTCTCTCGAATGTGGTTTTTACAAAAAGTTTCTCTTAACTTCTTTCGATAGTTTATTCTCAAATGCACTTTTTTTTTAAAAAATCAAACACCTCGCCGAGAAGTAAAGTTTACATCTGACTCAGCGTATGACGAATTAAATGACCCTCTCCTTCCCTCCGCGTGCTCCGATCACCCTCCTCTTGAAAAAAAAGAGAGACGTTGTTTTATCTCGAGATCCAACAAGCTGCACCATCCGATCTTTTCATTGGCTGATCCTCTTCTACCACCCCGATCCGCCACGCGCTACTCCTCTCCTTGTCCAAGGAGCTCTGGATCATATTAACGCTTCGGAATGTGAGTTGCTGAGACAGCAGAGCCATGAGTTTCTGCAAGAGTATGGCTCCACACCTCTTCAGTGCTGCGTCCACGAATGCGACCGGTTCTGACTCTTCTTTCTCCCACTATTACGCGTACGGACCAGGAGGCGAAGCTTTCGTTTTGTGGCCGGCGTTCACCCCGGACAGTTCGGATGTCGGTTCGCCGCTTTCCGTCAATTCGTTGGACAACACTACCTCCGTTCATGTTCAACCTGCTGCCGCGCATAGGACGCAGCCGACTGCCGTCAATAGAAGCCGGCAAACGCAGCGGATTGGTGTGAATGGAAATCGGGAAGTGCAGCAATATGCCTATAATGGAAGCAGAGTAGTGCAGCAAACTACCGTTAATGGAAGCCGAGAAGTGCAGCGGAGAGACACGATGAACAAAAAGGAACGTCGTCGGACACTGAGCCTGAACACTGCTTTCGCCGAGCTCAGAGACTGTATACCAAATGTGCCATCCGACACGAAGTTGTCCAAAATTAAGACTCTCAAAATGGCCACCAATTATATCGTTCATTTGATGGACATTTTGTCGGAGAAAAAGTCTCCAGAACAGTTCGACGATTTTGGCAAAATTCACGATATAGGTGTCGGAAGGAAGAGACCCGCAGAAATGGTAATTATTTTGAATATCAATGTTTAATTTAATTTCTCATTTTTTTTAAAAGGCAAATGATAGATTTACTGATTTTCTGTTTCTAATTTTTATGTGTTTTCGAATTAAATTACAGAAAATAAATAAGTCATGTTCTAAAACCCTTGTTAATTAGAAAGTAAAAAATTATGCAATTAGTTATTCTGAAAGAATAAATGAAGATGAATGTGAAAATATTTATTCTCCATTTGGAATTCTTACTCGAATTAAAATCTGAAAAGGTCCAATTTTAATTTTAATTAATATGATTTTAGTTTACGTGTATAATATAAAGTTGACGCAATGATGGTAGATAATAAATGAATGTATACTGAGTTCAAGCAATAAAGTGCAATGCTATTCAATATTAAGATTAGAAAAAGAATAATTAAGTGAGTGGAATCTTTATTTTTCGAATTAAATGTGAGATTTATATTGTTAATTATTTATAGTGATGCCTATTTTATAAAGGATAAATAATGTTTACGATGCAATGCATTCATCTTACCTCCAATTCAACTACATATAAGCAACAGAAAAGCAAAGGATTCTTTGAAATTAATGCTAATTACATGTTACATCCTTTGCAAGAAGGTATTAAATGGAGAAAATTCTATGCTTTTCGCTGATTAAGTTTTCTATCTCATGAAAAGACGCAATGTGTTGTATAACAATCAATGGGGTGTAATTACAGTATACAAGCCTTGTAGTATTTGGTATGATAATTATTTATGAATATTTTATTTTGAATGAGGGAGAAGCACTGCTTTACTTCGTTTCGTTCTATAAATTAAAATCATTATTTTTTTTTAAATAAATTGATTATATTTATATTAGCATGTTATTACAAAATGTTCCCAATTCACATTTCTATTGTTGCTTTAGCTCTTTTTAGAAGAATACATTTTTACTCTAACATAAATATGCGGGAAAACAAACATTTGTTTCCCAAATCCATAGATTTGTTAAGCAATGAATAAATTAATAATACTTTGCTTTCCTCAAGGAAATAATTCTTATTTATTTGTCTGAAATATTTCTATGAATTTTCTGATTGTGAATTTCACACTAACGAAACTGGTTAAGTTATAGTAAAGTAGTCGAACAATACATAAGAGAGAAAAAGCTCCATTAGCAGTACTGATACCATTGCTTGAAATAGTGATTCTTAAACTTTAAATTACTATTAACATGTGCTAACATGTCTTTGCGAGAAAATGGCGTCAACAGAAATGCGTGAGTATAAAACAAGAGGGATACATGATGTTAAGTTCATAAAAATGACATTATAGTACCTTAAGATTATAATAATTTCACATTTAGTTTTGCTTAAGGTATATTTATATTGTTAAGATATATTTAATTTAATATTCTATCGTCTTTTTTGGAATCTTATTGTAATATTTAATTGAATTTTATTTGTATGGCACAATCGTCGTATTTTTATTTCTTTATTATTGTTAACATTGCCATTTCTGTACTTCACAATGTTTTGCTTGTGAACATAAAATGCATTAGGAATTTGAAGAATGTATTTTCTTTTCTTGACAGCAATTGCATCTACGGAGCTTGAGGCGCGGAAATACGTTTACTTTAAACTAATTATATTCATTTTGAGTAATTCTACGTTCAATGAGAACTTACAGAGTTAAAAAAAAAAAACACCTTAGCACGTGTTAAAAGGAAAGTTGCGTAGTCAATTTCAGTTTTTACATTATACATTTTCTTCGTGTTTATTTTATTTTTTATTTAGTGTATAAATACATATTTTATTTAATGAATAATATTTAAAATCAAATAAATATTGTGCGTTGTTACGCTGTGTTTTATTCTTTCTATCTTATGAATTAGTTTTAAGAGTCTCTAAAACTCACCCTTACATATAACGCTTTAGCATATTTTAAAAACATAAGACAAACGAAGAAATACAGATTGATAAAAAAAAAAAAAAAATCCAAAACCAAATTGTATCACTTTATCTCTAAATTCAAACAAGGTTTATATTTAAATAACGGTTTTGTAATCACGTTGGCTGTGACGAGAGCTTATGATATTTAAATGTTATTCTAAGGATGTTGAAAGATCTAGATTCTTATTTAGATTAAATTTCAGATTCTCAAAATGCTGTTTGTAATACTGAGCTTATCTTTTAAAGTGCTTATTTAATTTTTAACTACTTATTTCATGTTACATTTCTTAAATGAAGAAGAGAGTTGTATTTGAAGTCTGTGTAATGATGATCATTGATAGGATTTTTTGTTGTTTGATTTGTGTGAAAAAGAACGAACTTATCAGAATTTTTGATTTTTTTTTGTTCTGAGTTATATCTCTTGTAAATGATGCGATTGTACTAAATCCATGCGTTAGGATTATTCTTTACATTTGTGATATTGTTAATTAATTAAACTTATTTCATTGATGTGTTATTGAGAGGCATTTAATTACATTTTGAGTTCGTATTGTTGATTTCATTTTTTAACGAGAAAAAAAAAATACATTTAACACTTCAATTATTCGATAAATTTATAGCAAAACGCAGAAACATGTTCTTAAATGTCTCCCAAAAGCAAGTGTTGTTTAAAATTCTGCAGTTTATTACCTGAAACAGTGTTATTAAGGGACTTCAGCTTTTATGATAAAAAAAAAAGCAATAATTTGAAAATAAAGTGTTATCGAGTTTAACATTTTGAGATTAGGTATTACATGTTCCATCTTTTCTTTTTTCACCTGTACCAATATTAGAAATTTTCAAAATTTAAAAGTTGTTCACAAAATAGTTACTAGCACTCAATATATTTGATGGCAAATCAATTGTTTTGTAACTGTTTTATCTAATATATTACTATTTCATAAAATATTGTCATTAAAATAATTTAAAATAGTTATACGAAATTAATAATTCTGAAATAAGTGTAAAATGTTTACTATGTCTATCAAGGAAAAGAATCATTTTTTACTTTTTTATTCCTTTTTTTTTTACGTTTTATTTCATTAGATATTAAAGATATATTCTAATAAATTTATTTTTCTAAAATACTTATTCGGGAAAAGTGATGCCAACGGAAATATTTGCTTTTAGGTTGGGAGGGGGGTTGATGTCAAGTTTATTTCATAAAGTAGATGCAATATTAATGTCCAGAAGAAAACTAAAAAGATAGCTATTCCTTAATATTGGAATTATTGTTTCGTAGTCAGAATAGCAGAATGTTTCTATTGTTATTTAATGTTATTTTCTTAAAGTCTTAGAGCCTGATTTGTGGTTATCAATCTACATCGAAATATAATGAAATCAGTTAAAGAAAAATTAACGCGAAATGCGTTAATTTCGTAGAAGGTTATGCATCAAACGTAGGCAAATGCGACTCTCGAAGCCGCGAGTGCTCTTCGCTAAATGCGGTTTCCTTTGAAAATTTTAAATCAGTTTTTTGTTTCAGAGTTTTTTTCACTGAATAAGTCAGTTTATGAGAGTTGCAGACCATTTAATTCCAATTTCAGATACAATATAATACTGTGAAACTTTGTGCTTCATAATTAAATTGTGAAGTCGGAATATAGTTCGAAATATCAGTCATCTGTTTCGTAGAATAGATGTGAATAATGTTGTCAGATTTTACACTACATTTTAAAGATTTGACCGAATGGCTTCGTTAAGTATTGTACTTTTTTTACACATATTATTCCATAATATTTTTATTACAATTTTGAAATTATTATGGAATTTTCTTTCTCTTCAGTACAGATCCTTATAAATGTATATTTTGTAAAGGACTTGAGAATATGTACTCGTATTCATTAAATTAAATTTAAAATTTTGGTGTGGCTCGATATAATATATGAGCAACAGGAATGCGGCAGATTGACCTCATACATACCCACCTTTAAGATGTATTATTTTATTGAATATTACATATTTCATGTTATAATTAATTTAGGAATCAAATATTCATAATTTGTGTAATAATTAAATAATTATACTTAGAGCATCATTCAATGAAAGTTGTTTTAAGGTTATAAACATAAACAAATTCGATTGTTATTTCTGTTATATTTTCTTATCTCTTCTTCCAAGTTGTCTCATAAATTAAATAGGTATGATAGTTTTTCATTCTTGATGAAATAATTCTCAATCCATATCAATTTTTTTTACTGGATTTTATTCTTTCCTTTATATTATATTCATTCAGTACTGTTAAGTTTATGTATATCAAATTAAAGGAGTTGTTTTGTTTAAGAAATCGATTTTATAATGTAAGTTATATTGGAAATGTTATTTCAAAATTCGTTTTCATGGAGTAGATAGTTAAGATAACAACCGATAATAAGTATTTATTTATTTTGATTATTTAACAATAATTGTAGTTATTAGAATTCTCTTAAATCCTGAATTAGCCATTGATCCGCTTAATTCGAACCCGATTTCTTCAATGTCTACCGGTTAATTTTAAAAAATTTATCTCTTTTTTGCTTAGCTTTGTGAACAATCATTAATTACAGCAATGGAATATATTAAATATATATGATCGACAAAAACACAGTGTGTACTGAACATTTTACCCCAACTATGATTCGCATTAATTATTATATCTCTGAAAATATTATATCAATTAACTTGGCCAACTACATCTTTTAGTCTCTTTAATACTTAAAAAGATCCATTTTACCTGTCAATTACAGAATAAATGGGATGTTATAGTAGTTTTATAATTGCACTGTATAGCGTTATAAAATGGCTTTTCTTGAAAAGCTACCTATAGCGATGTCTTTATGGCCACCATTGTGTTTGTCTATGGCCAAGTCTTTTTTGCTCAAAGCTAAATTCAGCAGAATTTTAGGCATATTGTTGAATCAACACCGTCATTTTGTTGCTGACTGATAACAGCGTTTTGATTATTTCTGCTATATGATTATAACATATTCTGTGCATTTCATCTAATTAGGCTTTATCGGTCTTTACATTATCTAGCCAAGGGCGTTTTTAAGGTGGTTGACAGGTGTATTACTGTAAGCATAGTGTTTATTAATTGAATAATTATTTCAAAATTTATTGGATGTAACATAAAGAATTTTGTGATGTTTCGTAAGTTATATATTTTTCCCAAGAATGAAATTTTCTTAATTGAGAGTTTGGATGGGAAATGTGAATGTTTAAGTGCATTTTTACAGTAAATATGCAATAATACATTTTAATTTAATAATTAAATGTATGCAATAATATATTTTAATTAAATTTTACATAATTTAATATAATTTATGTAATAATACATCATTATTTATTGCAGATATTTTCATTAATATTTTGATTATGTATGAAATATTTTAGGGCACGAGGAGGTATCATAAAGTTTGAATTATTACTAAGAGTTAATCGAGATGTCTAGGTAAAATTTATTCTGTATATTTATTCATCGTTATATGTGGTAAATAACAGCAATTAATGCTGATTTATTTGGTCTCATGAAGCCTTAGACTGAAATAACTCGCAGTGTCGTAAAGTTTTTTAATTTTTGTTTTGGGGTTTCGAAAAGTTTTAGTTAATATTAAAAACAATCGAAATAGAAATTTAATTTTCATCAATTATTTTTGAGATTAAACTACATAGTCACCTTCCAGTTATACATTTCCCCCTGTGTTTCTTAACCTATTGAAGGCTGTTGTTGTAGAACTCAGTAGATTAAACCCTTTATCTTCTTTACAGTGCGAGTTACTTCTGTATTGTTTTGTTAAGTTCAATTGAAATATTGTTTTGTTAAGTTCAATTGAAATATTGTTTTGTTAAGTTCAATTGAAATATTGTTTTGTTCAGTTAAATTTTGGAGCGTAAATCATCTATCTCATCGTCATGATATATAAATCTGTATTTCACTGCAGGATTCGTTTCATGACTGGTAAAAAATCAGATTTTGTAAGGGTTTAACAAGCTTAGAGGCAACGGGATTCGAATTCTCTATACTCTGCCCAAAAGCTGTCTGATTCTAAAATCTTTATAAACCTTAAGTGTTTAACGATTCATCTGTGGATAAGATTAGGAAGGAGAATTGAAAAGAATAGAATTATTTTTTGTATAGCTGTATGTTTTGAGAATCATTAACATTCATCCAAATATTTATTGACGCGCGCGCGCGTATTTTACAAATTTATTTATTTTCAATGTTGAAGCATAATTCAATATAGTATATGAAGGATTAATATGTTATCTCTTTTCAAAGTATCAGTTTCGTTATCTGTATACAGTATTCGAAAACGAATTGGAGGTTAAAGATGGCGTAAACTTTATTTTACTCTGAATGACAATTTATGTTCAAAACTAAAGCTCTCAAAAGGCTGTTTTTAATGTTAAGCTTATGGTTATCTAAGTATTAAAATTTTTGATAATTCACTATACTTAATCGAAAGCTAATATTTTGGTTAACTACTCATAATTTGTCAACTCAAATAAATTTACAATCTTAGTTTAGCTAATGATGAAATCAAATTTATAAGAAAAAAAGCAAAACATATCCCCGAAATCAAAGAATCTCATATCGGAACTGTAAAATTTAGAATTAAGTTTTTTAATTCTTAACTGTCACATTTCAAGTTATGAACCAGAAAATTAACTAAAAAGCGGTTTTCTGCGAGAAATCTAATTTTGTGACAAATTTATTGTAAAACTTTTAATGATCTTAGTGCAGTGATTGGCATGAAAAATGTGGCAAGCACATATATTTATTAGTAACCCATATGTGTATGTGTGCCACATTTTACATAGATTTTAATTACAAGACAGTCGCATGTCCCCTGAGTGTTATCCTTTCTTAAGCAAAATGTTTTAGTAATGATAATGTAGTATTTTGGATAAAATATCCAACTTGAATGAAATAATGAAAATTTCCTTTACTAGGATAATGGTTAATTGTTTATTAAATTGAATTAAGAATTGAAGAGATTATGTTAAGTTATATAAATAGTTCAAAATCAATAGTCGAGCAAATTAAGAATCAAAGGAAAATTTTCTTTGATTCCAAGACTAATTCATGCAGGTGAATCAGTCTGAATATAAAGAAGCGTGTAAAGAGTATTGAGAAATAAAAGAGAAAAAAATTCCAATCGAATTTTTAATTATCAATCCAATACCAGATGTTTATTTTCTTCATAAAAAGGGAAGGTGACTCTCTGTTATATCCAAAAATGTATTGTATTCCTCCCCCCCCCCTTTTTTTTGTATATTTCGACTAAAAAGGATAAGGAAAAAAAATTAGCAATAAAGAGGTGCGTGCTTTAACGTATCAGTTAGTTTATGTGACAAAAATTAAGAAAAAAAAATTGTATCCGTCATTAAGATTTTGTATATTAAAAAGACGTAAAATTTCTCGGAAAGTTAAATCAAAATTTTCTTTGATTGAATGCTATCAAATGGCACTCATGTCATTATTGACGACCGTTGATGGAGTGAAAGAATTGGACATCGAAATATTGTTTGTAAATAAAATTGATGGAACCCGTTTTATTTCCTTTTATTTTGTAAAAATTTTAATATTGCGTGAGGGCTTGTAAAATATTAGACAAGATTTCAAAATTTGAAAGAGTTCTCTCGAAAAATCAGCGAATGCTATGAAGAGTAAAGTCTTTAAAAATGTTAATGGAATGTATGTTTTCGATTAAATAATAATAAACGTATTACAAATCTATCCGAAAAGAATATAAACTTTATTTGAAAAAAAATTATGTATTCCACTACGAAAATTGCTGGAATTTTATTTGGTTAAACCAGATTTTTGTAATTCTTTGTGAATGCTTCTTATTTTAAATTATTAATGAAATTTCATTCAGTTCATTCTTTGAGCTGGAGAAAATTACACTGTTGCTCAAAGAAACCACATCTTGTTCTATGTTTAAACATGTAGTTTGTAAATAGTGTTTGTCTTGCTTTTCAAATTGAATCTATAGATTTCGGAACAGTATAGGAACAAACGGGTCTTTCAGATTTCTACAAGACTTCGTATTCGATGAATAAACGAAAAATATGGCCACGCCTCTAAACTGAAAGGAGAAGCTTAAATAGGCAACTGTTTATCGCGTGCGCACAGTTTAGTGTGGTGCAGAAATTTTTACGACTGGAAAAGTTTCTTTGCCCCACAGTGATGATGTAAGTGAGGTTATTGGATGATCCAGTTCTGTTTAGAACAGAAAGATCTTTCTTCCTGTTACTGGAGTCGTCGCAGGGGTGGTCTGTTGCAAAAAATGCAATTTTATTACTCGTAGCTCAACGCTACTGACTTGCGATATTTTCCTCTTGTTTGGAGAATAGCGTTTGAAACTGACAGAAATGTCCAAAACTAAATCACTGCGACATAGAATATCAAGTCATCAGAATTTAAGTTGGGAATATAATCTATAATTGAATAATGATTTTGAAAATTTCCTGTAGTTTTGCAAATTGTTTCCTGGGTTATAATATTTGTAAAGGTGACTAGGCTTAAATTTGATAGACCAGTGGTGTATCGTATATTCCTGCCACCCTGTGCGAACCCTATATTTGCCACCCTCCTTAGAAATAAATAAATAAAAATAATATCGCGAATACATTGTTCGCGCGTAAATTTAAATAACTTATAGTTTTATACGTTAAAACGAATAAATAACATTCAACGTGGGTAAAACCACAAAGTCATTGAAAAGTTAAAAAAAACAAAAACATATACCTGCCCCCAACACTCCTGTACATTCCACAAATCGTATAATGCAAATAAACTTAGTTACCCTAACAAATTTACTTTCACATGAAACGTCATCAAAGTATATAATAAACAGTATCACCGTCGCACCGCTCATCTAATAACAAAAAAGTTGAAAAAAAAATTAAATGTCAACTGCCCACCGTCAAGTGTATGAGTTGTTCGTGGACAAAAACTCAAAATTCAAAAAGGATGCAATGACTGCATTTGTTGCGCAGCAACAGCGGATCGAGGTCGGTCACATCCGTTTCGGAATTCGAAAAGTGAAATTTATTTTCTTATTTTGAATAAAATATTCTACAAGCTTTTATTTAACTTCACATAAATGTTTGTGTATTTGCTTCGGTCTAATCTTATGACTCTATTTTGAACCTCTTCCACTTATCCAATTGCCTTGAAATTTTGCTTAAGTACCTACGTAATTACGATGACAATACAATTATCTGATGTAATGACCATGGTCTAACGCTGCAGATAGGATTAGTCAGTTCGATCGCTTATTGCCGCCCGAGGCTATGGACCCCTCTTTAATTTGAAAATTTTACCTTGGATTTTTGAAGGAAAACCTATTTCTCTCATAATTTTTTTTTTTTTTTTTACTCTTAAATTTCTGCATTTTAAAATATTTTGATTTATTTTTAGCTTAAAAAGAAGTCAAACATGTGTTCTAACTCGTTTACTTCTTCAACAAACTCTTTGGATATTTAATATGTGTTGATTGAATTGAAAATCTCTCCAAATGGATTAAATTACATAAGATTAGATAAGAATTATTGAACTGTACATAGATTAGATAAGAATTATTGAACTGTAGTGAATAGATTTAATGAATTGTGTTTATAAGCAGCGAAGAATTTAACACGAAGTTATTTAATAGTAGAGAGAGGAGGGAAAGCTACATTTATAAGCACAAAAAATAGTGACTGTGTTGATAGATGTAAGAAGTTATCAGAAGAGAGTTGCATAGGGTCAGTGAATCGGACTAAAAATTCCTTAAAGACTCGGAACCAAATAATCGGCGACAGCTAAGTACAAAATTATTTTTAGATTAGATTAGAGTCGGACGCATGAATGGAATTGTCTACAGATATTGTATGTTAGGACTTGACTTTTGAATAATCAAAGATCCGAATAAAAGCAATTTTGTTTCATTCTTTACCTAAATGTATTAATTTGTGACTGTGTTGACTAGTGATTATAACAAAAATAATAATAAAGGTAGCAGAAGGAAGTAATATTAGAGCGCTACAACTTTTTCAATTTCGGAAAACGACGAGCTCTCCATATTTTAATTTAAATCTCTTTTTCAATTTTTTGACGTTTTTCTTTGCTTTCTCAGAAAATTGGTTACATTAGTTAAAATTTCATCACTTAAAATTATCGTTCTATTTTTATATATAATGATCGAAAGCAAATCAAGTCTCTAATGTGCGCCTTGATTTTCATATATTTTGTTTCCCAGTCATCGTTTGTATTATGAACCAGATCGTGCAAAAAAATGTTGATGAAAAAAAAGCATTTACTTATCCATTATCTCTATATTGCCCTAAGGTTCCTATTTCAGCGTAGTAAATAAATCAAACTTGATAACGATTTTTTGCACAAATTTAGCTTTAATGTTTCATTTTTAAAAATGATTACTGTCTGATGCAAAAATTTAGAACTTAGAATTGTCACAATTTTTATCAATTCTCAAACCCCATATTAAACGGCACTGAATTTCTTATAATTTTTACTTAATGTTGTGTAATAATTAGTGTAAAGCCTATCATTTTGTAAATAGGATTTAATATTGAAAAATTGACGTGTAGTTTCTACATAGTAGTAATTTATTAATAACAAAAATAATAGAAATGATTAACTTTCTATCTATTTACCTATATTTTTAACTATATTAACTGTTGTTACTTCTCAAGATCACTTTGAAAAGTTTTTTGTAATGTAATTTTATGATTAGTAATTAATCTTTTTTTCAAATTTTTTTGTCTGTAATTTTTGGAATATTTTAGATCTTTCCAATTTAAGTACTCTTTGTGGTAGTGCATCGTTTGGAATACATTTTTATTATGAGCAGTATTTCAAAGTCTCTCCGAAAATGGGATGTACTAAATAGAAAACTGGTGAAACCATTTGACCTTGGTTTGTATATTATAATAGCTGTTTATGTAGAGTGATATTATATAAATAGAAATTGAAAGAAAAAAAAAACATTATTATAAACAAAAACTAATAATTCTAAATTTGGTTATTTTGTTTTGAAGGTATTAAAAATAATTAAACTATATTTATGTGCAAACTATTTTTTTTCAATTAAACTAAATTATTAATATTGTGACAAAATCTCACTAATTATATATGTAAACTACATGTAATTATTCATCATCTTATGAAATAATTTTTTTGAACCGGGGAGTAAACGTATTTTGGTGCGTTTTTATCGTTTCGAAATAATGCGACTAATAAAAAATTTAAATTGTTTTTAAAAAGTATTGATTTACAGTTACCAAGTGTGCAGCTAATTATATAATGGCAATGGTTTAGTTTTTTATAACACATTAGTAATATGTTAAAAATGTTATCTTGTTTTTAATTAAAGATAAATCAAAAATATATGTAGAAAAAAATATAACGTTCATTACCGAGTTCTTTATGGAGCCGACTGGAATTAATCGAGGTCAATATTAAAGGGATAAAAAAAAATCTTATCTGTATTTCTGTGTTATTAATTGGTTGTTATGTTTAACTTCCAGACATCACGTTATTTCATCGAAATGTCTAGATAAGAGGAAAAAGGCTACATTTAATATAAAATGGTATCTCAACTACATCATTTGAAATGAAATGCTTTCTTTTAATGCAATTTGAAATAATTTGAAATCCAAACGAATTATTAAATTGATGCAAAAGTTGGATTTCATGGGAGCATATTTTGAATAAAAAAGTCATCAGCAATTTTATATATAATAAAACTTCAATTAATCAAGCATATTGTGGTGTCGGCAAACATACAGTAATGTTAACGTGTGTATGGAAACATTTTTGCCAAAAAATGAGTGCAAACAAGGTTATTATATATGAATTGTAGTATATATATATATATATATAATGAAGTTACTCAATTCCTCGAAATTTAAATTTTCATCCCTCGCTACATCTCAAATTTTAGGTCGACATCTAACGGCTGTGTATGCTGTACTGTAGTGTAACGGTTTAGGCATATTAAAATGATGAGGAATTAAATAGTTTCTACAACGAATAATATCTTACCTTTATATTTTAAAATAAAAAGTATCTTTGATTAAAGCTCTTTTTTTTATATAAAAAACTTTTTTTGACAAAAATAAAAATCAAGGATTTCTGATACACATTAAAATACGATAATTTCGAGGACGGTACAGAGAGAGAAGTATTCTTGTTAGAAATAGAAAATGAAAACTGAGAAATACACTGCAGTATGATCATTTTTACTTTTTTAAGAAGTCCATGAGTATGATTCAAGATATCGTCTTCTTATATTTTTGGCCGATGAGACCGTCTTTGCCTTCTCTGGAGTAGATTCACCAGAAGCAACCATTGTTATTATTGTTTCTTCTTGGTATTCGATGAACAATGATGAATCTATGTCTCATCGACGGAGACAATTCGATGCAAAATAACGTAGACAACTCGTCGCGGCCTTAGCGTAACACCAACTAATCAGTGTCACATTTGTTTTGGCGTCGTTTAACAGATGGCAGCACACAGTGGTATCACCTACTTGCATTAGCAACGTCGTGAATCGTTCAACATTGGTACTTTTTTAGGCAGCCTGGAAAAAGTGAAGCAGAAATTGAATAATATATAAATTTAAAGTAAGATCACCTTTATTCGTATCATTAACTTGGTAAAACTGACAAGAAATGTTTCGGACTTAATTGGTTCAAATGAAAAAGAATCACAAATGATGACACATGCGTATTTCATAATTTCTGTTGAATCGTCTTCGTACGCTATTTTCACCTCTCATTTTCTTTTCTCGCCGGCCCCGCGGGGGGGGGGGGCGGGTGTCCTAAGCTGGAAGATGCACAGATAGCCAACATCACCATATTGATAATTTACTTTCTCCCACTTTTTTTGATTTCATCAATCTAGTAATGTCTTTCCGTAACTTTGTTATTTGTTACTTGCGAGTGTCACTCTGAGCGAAATCTTTTGGGATAGTGTGGAAATTAAGAGAGCGGGATGCCAGATCATGTGTTGTCCTCATCAAGTGACCGTGGTTCTAAATTACGACGTCTGTCACTAATAGTCCTCATGCTGCTTCTAATTCCGCCGTTAATAACCAATTAATCAATCAATATGAACGAAATCTAAGGGTTTGAAAAATTTTAATTCTCTTTGATATTTTATAAATTCGGTACAATTTTTTTTTATCGTCGAAGATTAAGTAGGTTTGATTTAGTCAATATTAGTCTTTGCAATTTGTGAGTCTGGGACTTTTTTTTTTTAGTTTTGATTTGAGAAATTCATTACAGATTTTACACAAGAGCCACAAATAAATATATTTGGTACTTAAGCGAACAAAGTTACATTTAAAAAAAAAATTCTTATCTTAATGTGAACAAGTATTGCTAAAATACAAAACTATACTTTTAATAATTTCTGAGTCAGATGCTCTAATAAAATGCAATCATAATTGAATCATTTCTGCGTGTAGAAATACGTATTTGTCTATAAAAAATAAAAATAATACGAATTAAAACTCCGTTTTGGTGAAATGAGATACATTAAATGGATAAATCCAGTATCAAATTTTAATTAGGTATACTAATATTGGCTTTAATTAAAATGAATATATTTACTTTACATCTAAAATAAATTTAAAACAAATTGTGTGTGTGTGTGAGAGAGAGCGTGCATCCTCACGAAATAAATGTTTCTTTTCTTTAGTTTCCAAATTTCCAGACAATCGAAAGTTTTTGCAATCAGATTAAATAGTTAAATTCGAAAACCTGAATTATTCAAAAAAAGATTTTAAATTATTTTTGTTATCACTTTGTTTGAGAAGTTTGGTTATGGATTCACTTTCGGTCAAAAACAGTTATTAGTCGAGTGAGAGACATGGCAGAGATTTCTAAAGTGTCTTTCTACAAAAAGTGTACTACAATATCTTCTATCAAGATATTGTCCAAACTTTCATTTATAAAATATATATCTCTCTGCTGATTTTAAATGTGGAACGTATGTAATTGTGCGATAATCCATCTTTAAAAGATGTAAATTTCGAAATCATTATTTTAATATCTTCATTTGTTTCAATGGCATCATAGATGTTAAATATTTATTAACTTAGGATTCTGCATTCAGCCTACAATATAATATATCCATATATTCGATCAATTATTCTTCTATTATTGTTATTATTTGTAGAATTCAGTCAATATTACATGGCTTCTCACCAATTATTCTTTTTAATAATAGATATGACATAATTATTAAGTAAAGAATAATTTTAACTTTTTTACCCTGTTGAAAAAAAGTCACTTTTAACCTGTATAGGTCGACTAGACCCAATTTGGCATACATTTAATCTTTGTCGTTATAATGGCTTACTACTGTTTATATTTAATTTATTTATGTATTTATTTATCACTTAACTGTGGCAAATATTTCAGGAAAATGCATGAAATTATGAAAAAAATTCTGCTTAATTTTGTGTATTATTTCAACAACACGATTAGATAAACAATATAATGAAAAAAAAAATTAAATTAAGTAGCAATTCTTAATATAATCTAAAAAAACAATGAAATATACCTACGTTTTACTCAAAATATTTCAAATATAACAAGATAGATCAACCAGCATAGTAATTCTGAAGCTAAATATGATAATGTTATAACATATGTATATATATATCAACAAGAGTTTGATTATACGGATTTAATCAGTCTTTTACGGTATGCTATATACCGAAACATAGCAATGCTCACAAGCCTACAACACTCTTTTTACAGTTTGAAAGGCCCTATAAGTTGTATTCTTCGTCGACGTCTGAGTCAGACATTGTAAAACGGTAGTTTTCTTATAAAATTCTCAAAAAATTCCCCTGTTCGAAATATCCTCTCTTTTGGCGCGCATTTATAGTTTACCCCGCTATTTTTCTCTCGTCTGACGGACAAATACTATTGTCTATTGTGAAATAAATAAATTACATATTAAATATATATTCGGAATGAAAATGAGCTCAATTCGGTCTTCACGGAATAGAAACATTAATATTTCTGCGACATAAATGTTGACGTTTGAGATGCCCGAACTGGATGGATTCAGGTGTCACTTGGCAAGGGGTATAATAGATAGGGCATTTCGTAAATTTTACCGCCCTCCTACCTTTTTCTTGCTTCCCTGTCACTTTAACTGTCCAATCTCTTGTTTGTATAAGCAATATTAAATATTTAAAGACCTTGGAAATAATAGAGCTTTTTGATAACAGATTTTTATGCTTTACGTCCATTATTATCGAAACCTTTTTAAATGACAAAATTTACAGTACTCATTTACAAGTTTTTAGTAAACAAAAACTAACAACATGTCTTTGTAACTAAAACATGTCTTTGACGCTTGTTCGATCAATTTTTGTTTCGCATTCTTTGAACCTTCGTCTTTTAGGTGTTCTGAAATTTTTTTCAAGCTTTTCACCCTCTGTAACAAACTACTAATATCCTTTTAATTGGTACTAGAATTTTTTTTCATCCTAATATTTCTGTGAGATTTAGTTGTTTTCCAAGTTCTTATAGAAAAGTGCATCTTTTGTACAGTTTGTTTCGATTGTGAGATGGATTTACATGCATGAAAACAACAGACGCATTTAATTTATTCAAGTCAAATCAGTGATAATGTAGAATAAACACACAGAACGTCTCCTAGTTCTCTTTTGCATGCACACGCGGCAGCTAATTTTTCACCTTTGTTTTCATTGTAAAATAAAATTTTATTCTATCTCATCAAAAATTTGGCCTCAGGGTGCATAGTTGAAAAAAGGATTATAGAATTATTTTTTTATGTATCGAATTATTCTTTCCCCGTATGAAACAATGAGTCTTATACGGTTGAAAATCAAATGACGAGGAAAATATTTTTCTATTAAATAACATCTTTCTGGAGGATTATTTGAAAAGCATGTAACGGGATTCGCAAGCCTTTTTCCCTTCATCTACTTTTTGGACATTTCTAAGACACTGCTCGATCGTGCCTCGACTTGAGAATTATGTAAATCAGCAATATCATATAAATTGAAGCGTAGCGAATAATATATGATATTGATATCATTTCTAGGAGGTATCTCAGCCCTGAGAGAATTCTCTTCTTCAAAGATTGCTGCAAATCGAATGAGATTGACAATAAATGAGTCTAAAACCAAATATATGCCTGTATTGAAAACGCCATCAAGCGATACTCTCAACCATTTAAAAATTGGCCCTCATGAGTTTGAAACTGTACCATGTCTTAGTTATCATGGATCCCTGGTTAGTGGAAAAAAATGACATCATTTTTGAGATCCAAAATCGTATTTCATTGGCCAACAAAATGTTCGTTGGACTCCACTCTTACTGAGGCCACGCTTCTAATCCAGAAAAACAAAGCTTTTTCTTTTCTATAAAACTCTCATTAGGTCGGTCTTGATGTATGGCTTAGAAACTTGGTCTGTAACTAAAAATGGGGATTTGCATTGCAGTTTTTGAGAGAAATGCTCTCAGAAGAATTCTTGGAAGCGTAAAGGAAAATGGCCTTTGGTAAAGACGTTTTAATTCTGAAATTTATAGTATTTTTGATGAGTCTGTTATCACTAAATGTGTTAAAGTGAAGCGAATGAATTAGGCTCTTATTGTTAGAATGGACGAAAGAAGATTTTTGTTGCAAAGCCCTATACTAGTCGGAAAAGAGAAGACCAAAACTTCGGTGGCTTGATTCTGGTCTGTCTGATTTTAAGGTGATTGGGGAGAACTCTGGCAGGAAAGGAGTAGGCAAAAGGCAAGCTATCTTGGAGGAAACTTCAAAAGGCCCACCCTGGGCTGTTAAGTCAAATATGATGATTAGTAAATAATAGATATAGAAGGGAGATTGACAGAACATTTGAATAAACATAGTTTAATTTCTTGATGGGCTGTTTATTTTGAATGACTTTTGCCTGCGTGCACTTTTGTGACTCGTGATGGCTCACGAAGCCGGAGTATCGCAAGAAGATCGTCCAAATATACTATATTTTTTTATATGTTTTTCTATCATATTAGTGAAAAGGGTGGATTAGACTGAATCAGACAAAATATAATTTTCTTAGGAGAAAAACATTTTTATATAAAAGCCTGAAAAAGTAAAACTAAAGACAATTATCCTTTTGAAGAATATATAAAATATAATATGTCTTCATAAAACTCATGAACTTCATTAAAGCCCAATTACGAATAAGTTACGGAAATAAGTCGATTAGGCCCATTTAGATTGCGCAGGTTAAAATAGTAACTTGTCATTGCGGACTTCAATGAAATCAAAGTGCGTAACCCAATTCATAAAAATCATAGTAATTATCATCATTGCTTTTTTTATTTTCTTTTTATTCTTTTTTTGTACTTTCAGCTTTTATGAATCGTAAGAATTTTCTTATACCTTTTCTATAACTGTTAAACCAATCTTATTATTTTTATAAATTCCATCAGTAATTTTTAAAGCAGTTTAAATTTCTAAGCAAAATTATGCTGGAAAATAAGTTTTTGATTATGACTGCTTTCCTTGAATGAGCTTAGGGAAAAAAAAATGTTATAACTGAACCAAATTTAAATTTAAAAAAAAAAAAAATTGGGAGAGGGAGTTAAGCACATATTTAAAGATATTACTTTAGAATCATTCTTCAATTGGTATTCGTAGGTTTCTTCTCTCTATTATTTAAAAAATGTATCTACTCAACTCTTTATTAAATGAATTTAAAAATAAATTGATGAAAAAAGAAACTTAAAATTATTTTTAAATACTTAAAAAAAAAATTCTATCAAATTCATTTCTAAGTATTAAAAATGTGGTCTATTGAAGCTTTAAATAATTCAAAATATAATTTTACTTTACATGTACTCTAAACTCAGTGGCTTCCTTTAGGGAATGTAACATGGGAACGATGTTAGAAGTTATTTTTCGGGTATTTTAATGTAGGAGGATGAGACTGGTAGTTGTGAAAAGGAAACTAAGAGTTATACACAGATGTTCCAGTACACACAAATATAAATCTTATCCCCCCGAAGAAAACTTTTCTTCTCACGTTTCGACTCCCTGCTTTTGAGGAGGAGACCACCCCTCACTACCACCTCCTAGTTATAAAGAAGAGAAAGAGATATTTCATTTCTGTGATTGGTCAGTTTGCCGCTTCGATCCCTCTGTTTTTCCCGAAGTTGCGAAGGCCCTCTCTTCAATTTCACATAACCGCCTGGTAATTCTCGCAGCTGCGTGACTTTCAGTAGAAGTCAAAAAAGTAATAAAAAGGAAGGAGATATTTAACTTCAAAAATGGATCGATTTTATCACACTGTGTCAGGTTTAATGCTTAAAATGCGGGACTTTCAGCAAGAAAAATAAATATGAACCAGATATAACATATGCATTTAAGAAACTCTGAACGTATCTTTTGAATGTTTTGCTTTTAAATCTAGTTTTTAATTGAATAGTTTTACTTGTAAATAAATCATGTAATATTAACTTCGTTGTACATAAATTATGTATAAATGATGTGAGTATGGTTATAAACGATAATTTTCAATATGTGCTGTTTATTTTAACATATGAGAATAAATTTGAGTCAACAACGTCATCTCTCTGTCATAAATTAGAATTTAAAGGCAAAAGCAAAAAAAAAGTTTTTTTAAGTTTTTATGTCAAGTAACACGAACTAAGATTTGCAGTGTAATCCTCTTGGTTCTTAATATTTTTATATCGTAACTTTTATTAATATGTAATGTGAACCGTGTTTTATATATATAATATGTAATAAACCTGTGACTAAGTTGATTGTATAGAGATAAGTTTACACCTGCTTTCACCAGCATTGTTTTTTTAAATATAAATCCTAATATATGGTTAAGATTTTATTTTTTATCAAAAGAAATGTTGCCCATGGATTCACTAACATACTCAATCTAACCGACTGAGCATCTTGAATGCTACTTAAACATCTAAAAAGGAATACTATATAATTGCGTCGCCTGCGTTTCTTTTTGATTTAAATATATATTTATAGAAAGTACAACTCCAAGATCAGATGAGGTAACGATTATCAATTCGTTCGCCAATGAAAACTTCATCACTTATTTGTACCGTCTATGTGAAATAAACATGTGAAAGTGTATTAAAAAGTTATTTATTTGCATATTGAAATTGTTTTGATGATAAGTGTAACCATATAAAATTCTAATAATACATCTTTTTATTGTAACAAATGAAAAAACTCTCAGGGAGCTTGTAATCGAGGTTAATTTTGAAAACACAGTATACATCTGGAACTTTGATTAAATAATGTGCTGTTACTCTCTGTGGTGTTGTTCTAAAGTCAAAGCAAATTTTTGAGGAAAAACTCGTTCTGTGAAATCTTGGAAATGATGTTCTTTTAACTTCATAGTAAATTTTTTTATATTGCTTCTTATGTATTGTTGCATTTACGTGCATCTGAAAGATAAAGTTGTTATTCTTTAAATCGTATCCGTATCTCACAATTATTATAGTATAGAATAATACTTGCTCACAAACATCTGTCACAAGTCGTAAAAAATGTATAACTTGCAACAGTTGACAAAAGAGTCTTTGCCTTTCTCGTGAAATGAAATCTCAGTCTAAAAACGTGATTACGCATTTTACATTCAAATTTACGACTGTACACGCGACTTAGCAAATAAAAAAAAGATGAAGAACATTTTAGTACTTCGGGAAAAAAAATGATGATGTATGACCTCATAACATTAACGATCAAGACACACATATTCAGTTGTAAATTAAGCTGAGGTGTCAGATGTGTAACGCGATCCTGCACGCGCAAATATCTTTGAAATAAGATGCAGGAAATTATAAAAAAATGAAGAAAGTGGAGATAACTTTTAACTCAAACTTTTATTTATGTAGAAGTATATGAAGCGTGGACGAGAGAGAAAAGAACCCTACTCTTTCATAGGATCCTTGAACTGGCGCTGTTTTGAAACCTTAGTCATTAAATCTGTACGAGATGAGCACGAGAAGAAATTAAATCATCTCTTTTTATGTCTTTCCACAGCGAATGGGAGTTCACTTTTGCATAGTGTTTTTTTACAGAGAATCTCTTTCATTTATTCGTACCGTTTTTTGGAGAAGCTTCATGACCAGTAAAGATGTGCGATCAAGTTTGAAAAAAAGTTTGTTTTCTTGAAGATATTATATAAGATGTGGGTAAAATGCATTAAAATTAATATGAGAACGTTTTAGAATAAGAAGAATTATTCGGTATGAGTGATCTTTAATTGGGAATATCTCACCTTTCATTTTCATCACATATTTGTATTTTAAAAGTTTGCTACCTCAAATCTTTAAATGTGAATATTTTTAGTTCATTTTTAATTAACGTCAATGTTTTATTTTTAGTTAACGTTACAATAATCTAACAAGAATTAGAGCAATTCAGTGCTTTATTTTTGTGGCATACTAAAAATTAAAGGCTTCGTAATTTGAACTATAATCAAATAACTAAGACAGTGTATACGTATACCAATACCGTATCACGTCATGACACGTTACAGAAAAATTTCAGTTGATTTAAACGTTCTACTGGTCATTGATCTTGTTTAGGTCTTCAGTAGAATGGTACTTGGAATTCGTAATATCGGCCTTATAATTAACTGATTCTTGATCAGTTAACCGACCAGCTAAGCTACTATGGCATTCAATATTGCTGGTTAATATAATGAAAATATATTGATGTTATTTCAAGAAAAGCTGTATATATTGGTTCCCCGTGTATTAGTTAAAGTTAGAAGTCTGCCTGGGCCTAAGAAGTCCCATCAGGTGATGCCCATTTCCTTTGGCACTGGGATGCTAATTACTGGTTAGTGTTCAGGCCGAATGGCTAGCAGGACGCTGACCCCTTCTCACCCCGTTTAACTTCCTGTGTGAACTTGGTACTAATTTATCACTGCGGAAGGATAAAGGGCTGAATTGACCTATCACGTACTACCTAATCCTGAGTCATCGGCTTCTATGTATAGCAGATGTTTTTAATGAAGATTCAATAAAAAAGATTTCAAGTTATCCATGGTCTTCGATGAAAAAAAAGAATAAATTTATTTTCAATGACAGTAAATTCTGTCAGTTTTCTTACTTTATTCGTTCAAACATAAATAATGAGATTTATTAGAGTCGGAATTTTTGTATCCCATAGATCTCACTGCGTAATTTAATTTATTCAAAAGAAACTTTGATGAGCAAAATTTTACGTTAAATTTCTCGGTAGGAATTTATGCATTATTATTTTATTTAAGATATCAGCTATTTTTTACGCATTATTATTCAATGTGTTAAGGGAAAAAAAAGTTTGAATATATGTTACTATATCATTTTTGTTATATGTTATTTTTTGTATAATAAATTGATTTTCTCTAAGACTTCATTTCGCTTTATTTGTGTGTATTATTATAAATATGGATTGAGAAAGAAAAGGAGGGAATTCAAGAACTGATACCACCGCAGCCCCGATGTACGAAATAATGAGGGTAGTTGCACGTCAAAGTCATCCCTGGTGTAGCATTGAAGTAAGGCGAATTATTCACCAGTTCAGAAATGATGTTTCTTAATTATTAATTTGATGTTAAAATTACTCTAAAGTTGTTGTCTTGGCACTCCAAATTAAGTGATGCTTCGCTGATAGTTCCCTTGTGATTCAAGAGTAATGTTAAATCAAGCCCCCTACAGTCCCTTTTTTTTTTTTTTTTTAAAAAAAAAAAAAAAAAAAAAAAACCTACATTTAAAGGAATAAATTTGAAATGATTTTTTTTTTGGTTTGGAATAATTCTTTAGAGCAACTCAATGGGTCAAAAGTTTTAATAAATTTTATGCGGCTTAAATCAGTCAGTGAGCTTAGGAAATCCGCTTAAAGTCTTATATTTATAAAACAATGCATTTTTAAAGTTCTCTTATTGTTTAGACCAGACGTCGACAACCTATGGCACGTGTGCCAGATTTTGCACGCGATACAATTCTCAGTGGCACTCTACATCACTCTACGAAGTTATCAGATAAAGATAAATCGCCCTGTCTCACCTCTCTGCGCCGTCTCTCTCTGCGCCTTTCGCATTTTCTCTCCTTTCGTTCGGTTAGTCGCGCCGATACAGGAGGATCAAGATGATTTCAATCGAAAGTAGAATTTAATTCGATGCTCGTCGTGCGCAATGGTAAACTTGATATTCGCAATTTTTAACGACTCTTTGACGAATGAATATGGGAATTCGTCAACGAAAGGATTGTGTTGTATGTGTATTAAAGGTACACAATGCAAATTACGTATATAGTTTTATTTTTTTTATTTATGTTGTTTATTTTAATGTTAATAAATATCATTAAATGATGTATAATTAATACATAATCAAGCTGTAAACCTGACCTCTATTCCCTAAATCTGCATGCATGCGAATTGTTTCGAATATTTCTTACTGTGCAGCATCCTGAATCATATAGGTAGATTGGTTTAGCCCACCACAGCTACAAGGTTGCCGAGCACTGTTTTAGACTGTGATTCGAGCAAAATGATGGATTTAAGTTCGGAGTTATCAATGATTAATGTTAAAGACTAACCGCGTGTACCGTGCATTGTTAAAAAAGAAGCGTGGTATTAATATAGTCTATGATGAGAAGTCATTGTTAATTTTATGAAAACCTCGCGTGATTGAGGTACATTTTACTTCATGATAACAAATTTTAAAGTGCAATAAATTTTATATTTAATGCTATGCAATATTATATGTGAATGATTATATAACATTATTATATGTGAATGATTATATGACAATATTATATGTGAGTGATAATATAATTATACTTTAATAAACACACAATTAATAATATTAACATGCGTTGATATATAAGTGTATTACAAAACCATAACTATAGAGTGAAGTCTATGTTTTAAAAATTATTTTTTATTAATATTTTTGAAACCACTGATACAAAAGGCGCGAATAAGAAAAATCTCCACAATTTTCCGATGTATTTCATAATAAAAAGAAACGCCACACTCTTAAAGTTATAGACATTAGGAATCGTATTTTAAAAGTATTTTCTTACAGTTGTTAAAATGATGAAATTCGGAAAATTTTATTGTGTTGTGCATATAATGTTTTCTTGTGATATTTAAAACCTTATTTTGATCTACCATTGAAGAAAAATAATGTTAAAAAAATGCTCGTGTATTCCATTGCGTATTTTATGTTAATGTGGCATTGAAATCAGACATCCGTGAAAGTTATCCAAAGGGAAAACCCAATTTTTCCTCGTCTCTATTCATCGAGAAATAATGGTGAATTATGGGCAAGACACAAAAACAGTGCTTGCTAGTTCTTTAGAAGCCTTAGAAGCGTTGGAATTTGACACAAGAGGCTCCATTCATGGGATTAATATGTTAAATCACTAAACAAGGACTCCCATGAATAGAGTGATAATAGAACAGTTAAATAATTCTATAAGTATAAAATTGTGTTAAACTCTTACACAAAAAATAGAATAAGTAATATAACATTGTTAGCAATAATTTCGTGTCGTGGATTGATATTTTCAGCTAAAATAAATGCTAGTTTTATTTTTAGTTATTTCTATATTAATTTTCTGAATATAATACATGTTATGTAATACATAAACACGCACGCAAATGTATAAAGTTCGTTTTGTAGTGAAGGTCCTGTGACTTCTTACCTGATCATATAAAAAAAAGAATACTTTTAGAATTAGTAAAATTTTAGATAATAATATATTTTTTGTGATACTCTGCACTTTCAAAGCAAATAAAGCGACCGAAGGAACTGCCTAACACGTGCAAATGTGAATGTTTGGTATATTCTACATATCATAAATAATACATTTGTTCTCAAAAGTATATTACTGAATTACTATACATACTGAGTCGAAATGGAATAATTCTAATGTGATTTCTCTCTCTCTCGATAATGGATCGCTCTGAATTTTATGTAGAGAACGGAACACATTTGTGCGTGTTCGTGTCATCCTTCATTCCTGTTCTTACTAGTAATGAGTTCGTTTTTTAAAAATTATTTCAAAAAAGGTAAATTTCTCTTACAATTTTATTTGGTTTTAGTTTAACTCACTTTTAATTTATCGAATGTTGTATTACCTTAATTTATGCATAATCAAAAATCCAAAAACTGACTAAAAATAGAGTCGAACATTTTACATGTTGACACAGTTGTAAAGCCACACACATTCCTTTTGTCTCGATGCTTTTGAACTAATCCTCCTTTACACACACATTTAGCTTCCTTCCGTTTCTGCATGTTATATTAAGACTTCGATTATTGTAGTAAAAAGGGCCATTTAACTTTGTTTTTCTTTTACATATTTCTTAAAAATTATTATTCTTATCCCATACAAAATCTTTGCACAAGATTTAATAAGCGGAAGAGTTGGGACGTGTTCTGTGTTAGGCATTTTTTTTTTTTAGAAAAAAAGTTTTTCATTACTGAATAAATTTGGTATTAAATTTAATTAAATATTTTAATTTTGTGAAGAAGTAGTTTCTTCGATGCATTTGTAATATACCATGAAAGCTTTTTAAATTTTTTGAAAAATTTAATTATCTACTTTATGGAAGGTAAATGGAAATTTTACCTTCTCTAGAATTTATATTTTAAACACCAAACAAGAATTGCTAAAATAATAATAATAATCTCTATCGCTACGTCAGATAATTTAGCTTGTATTAAGTCTATAAAATTTATGAATTGAAAATTTCTTTTATCCTTTATATCCTTTCAGTTAAAACGATTTACATGAAAAATGCTTATTTCTATTTTATTCGTTATAATGCTGTATCCGGTAGAGTATGATTTTACTGCTGAAATTTTTTTTTAATCAAGAAACATTTAAGTGTAGTAAAAATATTCACAAAATAAAGAAAGCAGACATATAATAATTTTAATAATGCAAGAATATATATATATATGTGTGTGTGTGTGTGTGTGGTTTTATTTGAACTCCTGATCTAAATGATAGTTCACATTCTTCTATCACTCTGGCTTAAGTAATGTTTCCAGTTTTATCGTTTAAAATTTTAATTTATAGGAAGTTGTAAGATAATTGACTGATAAAAATTCGGAATGCTTTTGAATAGCTAGCTGCATTGCATTATTCTTTATGTGGCGTATTTGGCGCTTTTTTTTATCACAAAGTTGCAGTAAATTGTTGTTGATGCTTTCAGGGCCTTAACATTCGATAAGTTATTCGCTATATCGAGCCAGAACTTGAATGCGTCTCCGACGCAACACTTAAAAAGATTAGGGAGCTATTTTTGCTTTCTGAAATGCGCGTGTATAGGACCTTTTTACGCTAGTGCTACAAACTCATTTCAGGACTTTAAAACTTGGTGGAATAAATTTTTTACACATGAAACACAGTTGTAACCATTTTTTAACGGAATAAGAAGTCCCTTAAGAAATGTTTCATTTATGCTTCAACGCAGTTAAGGTTTGCTTTAAGAGGTAGGTAATGAATTAAATTTACAAAAATGATTAGTATTACTATTATGAAGCGTGAGAATTTGAATTAAGACATTTCTGAAATAAAATAAATAATGAATTTAATAACAATCGCATAATTTTGGGATTCTTTTCGTGATTTGAATATTAACCATCCGTTCTTTTACTAAGCAACTGCTACTTGAGTGCTTGTTAAAAAGAGGCATGGCATTTACTCGTATTATAAACTGGATAAAGATAATAATACTACATTATATATAACAAATGTTAGTTATTTTTTATTGTGTTCATTTTTTACATTGTATTATTATGTTATATATTTCCTTTTTTTCTTGTGAGAAATATACGGTATTGCTTATCAAAGCATGAAGAAAGCAAAAATATCAAAGCATCTCGGTTTGTTAATTAGTCGTAATTTCAATGAAATCTTTATTAAGAATTCATTTATAAATGGCTACGAATCTGATTCTCAATATGTGAATAAATTCGTATGAAAAATTATCGTAGTAAATAGTTTAATATATTTTGTAAAAAGTGCACATTTTTATAATTAAAACATATTTAAATTAAATATTGATTTATTCTATGTACATTCATTGATGTGATATGAAAAATATTGAGAAAGATTCCCTTTTGAATTTTAATTTGATCAGAATTCTGTAAAAGTTCAGTAAAAAGTAATAAATGCGCTTAAAAGATCGCATATGAAAGATATCTCATTTGGACGAAGAGGAAAAAAAATTAAACTTGGCATGTGTTCCTTAAATTAAATCTTTCTTTAGAGTCATGCCATTTTTTTAAATTTCACTTCGAATTTTTCACTGCTTCAAGATGGCAATAAATCATTTTGTTACATAACGAGTCAAAACAGTTCTTCAAAATCTTGACCCATTTTTTCGAATTTTGAATTGTTCGGATACCCTGAAAACTTGAGGGTGGTCCAATTCAGGAGCGCTGGTCACATAGCAGCCACTTGCTCGTGAATCGATCTCCCCATGACAGCTTACCATCGTCCTGCAAGTGGAAGTTTAAGGAGCAAGGCGTTCCCCTGACCCCGTGAGAGGATGGGGTTGTTTTTCACTTTGATTTATTGACCGCAAGTGCTGCTCAACTCCGAAAAGAACGGATGACATCACATCCGCAAAGAGTTCGCTCGTTTCTTTCGAGGCAGAAAAAGAAATGGTCATGATTGAAAAAAAAAAAAGATTTTTATGTTACATTTTTTGCATGCAGGTAGCACATGCTACTACTGATAACATAGGAAAATTAATTCCAGTTATTTTTTATCGTTTTAAAATTCTATGTTCAAACTATGTTTATGTGATACCAGTTTGATTGGAATAAATGTTTTGGATGTGTTGCTGGGCCTCACATCTGATTAATTATATGATACATTGCTATCCAGAATTAGTTAAATCTATTTGTATCCTTCCAGGTAACTTTAGGTTGATAACATGTATACGTTTAAAAGTAAAAATTTAAATTTCTCCCAATTCCTGGTATAGAAATCTTTTTTTTTTATTATTTTTTCACACTTTTGACCTAATTGTTATTTTTTGAGAATGAATTAATGGATTTAAAAGGAGAAAGCAATGTTTGATATATTTTTGCAAATTCATACTTTCTTACAACGGATCTGATTAGGAATGGATATAAAAAAAATCTATAATATTTGAAATTATTATTAAAAGCGAAATTTAAATTTCGACATTGCAGTGTGTGAGCTTCATTTGAAATTGTTATTTTGTACATTGATGAGTTGTATGAAAATGAGAAGCATTTCTTTCATAAGTATTTCCAGATACCTTTTTTTGCATATGGTTGGTTCGTATCAATTAGTATCGCTGTTGATGTATACGAAGTCTATTGACAATGACTCTCAGAATTTTAAATTGAGATCAAACGACGTGTACAGCACATAGTAATATCATTCTTGTAATTTTCACTTCTAATATAGGCGAGGATTTTGAGTCCTCGTTCAATTTATCATACAACAGGTAGCTTTACAATCTTTAATGGAACTAGGACTCAGAACTCGATGATTCAATTCGAACATCTTCGGAGATGAAGATCGCAACTTTAACCCCAATGGTATACGTGGAAACAAGGACGTCTTAAGGTATGGGCCTCGCCTTTGAGGGGGCCTCATCTCGTTCTCTACTCGGCCTGAATAAGAGAGATCATGATCAGAATAATTTCAATTGTTATTCCCGGACGGACTGGACTAAAGGTGAAGACAGTTACTTCTATATTAAATATTTCTATTTATAATGTTTACGGAGAATCAGGGAAAATATTAGTTTGATTTCTAAAGCGAGATATGCCCAATTTATTGATAAAAATATGTTGCTGTGGGAAGAACAGTCACAGGCATAGCAAACACTCCTTCCAGTGACATTTTATTTATGTGCACACATAAGTTAAGAATCACTCATGAATGGACAAGAGATACACTTAAGCCCCCAACAGAAGTGACAAAAACACATTCCCTATTTTATGACTAGCGTCAGGGCTAATACAAAAGAGGGTTGAAATGACCTTGAAGGAAATCCCACTTTTTGGAAGAAACGAGTGGCCTACAATTCTAAATTGGCAATTCCTTCCTTTAAATTTAATTTGTTTGGAACAGCAAAAGGTAATTATGTTTTTTTTTTTTATTTATTTATTTTTGAATTGTATTTCTTTGAGATTTAAGGTAGTAAGCAAATATTTATATCACATTAAAAAAGTAAAATAATTTGTAATTGCGCTTGCTTTTTTCATAGAGAAAGTTATAAAAAATAATATCCAGTTTAAAAAATTTTTCTCTTTTTTTTTTTTTTTTTTTTTTAAGTTTTCTCTCTTCCCCTCTGAACAACAAGAAATAATCTCTTAGCTGTTTATAAAATTATATATAAATATATCAATGGATTCTTTTGAATATTCTTATATTGATCAATATGCATAAGTGCGCGCTTCCTTCATTTTGAATGCACTATGATCTTCCAAAAGAATTTCCGATGGGTATAGTAATTCAGAGAAATATTTTTATTTACTTCTAATATGGTAGGCGTGATTTTATTCGTTTAAAAATATAAATGACTGTCCTTTTTATTATTAGTGACCCCCCACACACACACACAAAAAAAAGAACATCTATAAAACGAATATATTACATTACTACAGATTTTTATAATGTAGTATAAATGTAGAAAAACAATCATTTAATAATTTAGAAATTCTGAAAGAAACTGATTCTTCAGATTTGTCAGATTGTAGTATTAGTATTTTGATTGCAGGAATATATTATCTATGGGAAAAGAAATTACTAGTACTACAGACCAGATAAACTGCTTTAGAAGCTTTACAAGATTACAATGTATATATTTTCTCGAATATCCATAAACTTTAATATATTTTATTCGCCTTTGACTTTATACTTTCAAAATATCGATTTCAATTATCAAATATTTTTTTAAACAAACTCTTTAAGAATCAGGTAACTCTGAGATGCGTTTAAATGGACTGTGTTACACAAATATGAAAATGTATCTGCAAGTGAAGAAGTTTAAATATTTTACAAAAACTGAAGCCTAGATTAAATATAACTTTGTAAAAACTACTATGTATATAATTTTTCATTTCATTGTACTCGTACGTTTTTAATTATTCTTAACTAAAAAAAAATGTTTATTTCATGGCAATGCTGATATGCATCATAATTAATTTAAGGGTTCCCCACTGGCCGTACTATAATTAACTAAATGTTATAATACATACATGATTTAAATAAGATCATAAACGATAATATATGCGTATTACTCTATTTATTTACGTTTTTTTTATTAAATACGTAATGAGGAAGAAGTGTATTAAAAGAAAAACAAATTGGATGATTTATCCATCACTTCAATATTAGCGGTCTATAACTCAAATACTTGTAAGGTTTATTACTTATTTAGTATACTACGTTGCAGTTTTCCGAGATCCTTCTACATCCACTTAACAAGTACGACTGTTTTGATCGCAATGATTTATTTCCACATCCTTATCGTTGCTTGATTCCGCTGCAACCCCTGAGAAGAATGGAGCCATTACCTTTAAATTTGGGCTCTCATCCTCATAATGGATTGAGGAAAGGGGCAGAGCTGATACCAGTTTCACTCAACTCTCTGACGTCATCTTTCACCTCCCTTCCCCCCGGAACTAGTATTTAACACTTGAGAAATTCCTTTGTTATCGGAAGTTTTGCTTTTTAACACCCCCTACCTCTCGGAACAGTATCTTACAATACGTATCAGAAAGCTCAAGACGAAACATGCAACTGATAACTCCAGACTAGAATAGTAGAGAATTGAAATTCTGCAAAAATTGAATCCTTTCATATTTTGTAAAATAACTTAAATTTAAAAAAAAAAAAAATAATAACGTCGCGTAATCGCATACATTAATGGATAATTTTGAATTGTGTCAGCAAATAAGGATGAACTCTTTCTAATGGTTTATAGAATGGGAAAAATTAGAAAATTAAATTAGTGTTATGTGAGATGATTACGTATATATACTTGAACTGGTACAAAAGAAGCACATAAGAAACATATTCACAAACAGCTGATTAAAAATTATCTAGTTATGGGAATTGTGAAATAAATTGAACCACTAATTAAAATTTATCACTTAAAACTAACTTTTAATAAAAAAGGAATTCGAATAGTTACTATGGTCATTATAAAAATAAACAATTATTTTAAATCTTAAAAATAGAAATCAAGAAAATAAGATAGAAATGGAGATAAAGTTATTTAAAATTCTATTTTGGATCAGGATCGAAAAAAGCGTAATTAAACTACTTGAATGAATCCTTCACACTCAGCAAATTATTTTGTAAAAAATTTGTAAAAACCAGAAAAAATTTAAAATTCAGGAGACAAAACTTCTAAAATGATAGGTATAAATTCCAAAAGTCAATTAGAAAAAATTCAAACCATTGAAATCGAAAGTCTATTTTAGCTGAACTAAAATAATATATGAAATTTCTAATAATTTTCAAATATCTTGAACCATAAATCGATTTATTAAAATTTTACTGCAATTGGTTCAAATTTTATTTATTACAAATTGGCGTTATTTTGCCTCTAATTCTACACAAATTGAAGAAAGCTACCAAACTAGAAAAACCATAATTAATAATATACTTAAATTCTAAAATATTTTAAGATGCATTTTTCTTTCTTTTTAGAACTTTAATTAATCCTATTAGTCAAATTAGCGCAAAAATTTACAGATCTAAAATATTTATAATCAAAATAATTATAGGATAGTTTGTCTAATACAGTTTATGCAAAACTTCGTATCGTTATTTTTTTTTTAAAAGATGAAATAAATACTAAATTATTATTACACACAATATAAGTAAAAATAATATTTCTGAAATAGAAATATGTATGTTAATATTCCAGAAAGGTACTTTGTTAATATGAAAATTGAAATTTTCTTTTTTATCAAAAATATCACCGTTGATTTTATCATTTATGAATTTCAAATTCATGTCTTTCTATTCTGTTTCCTTTAAATTCGTATATAAGTTTTATATATATGTGTGTGTGTGTGTGTATATAATCAATGACCTAAAATAACATCTCGCGTTAAATTGCGGTAAAAAAAAGAGTATAACCTGAAAAAATTCAAGTCCATAATATCTGTAATACATCAGTTATGAGATGTCTACAACTATAAAACTCATCATCAACTTTAAAATATTAATGACAATTAATTGACTTCAGTGCTAATGGTGAGAGGTTATTTTTGTGTTTTTATTCGCTTCCTTTTAACAGCCTGCATGCGTTTTTTGGGTCTTGATATATATTCGCCCTTTTTTGTAATTTAATTTTTAATTGTTCTAGTCATTGTTCATAGTATAAAGCAATATATGAAAAGAAAGGGTCGATAAACTCTTTAACTTGAATATGATTTGCATATATATGATACTCCATTGAAGTATTGTGTGTGACAAGTATGTTGAAGATAAATGGATTTAATTTCTGAAACGCCTTTTCAGAAATTAAAATTTAATTAGGAAGTTTCGCTTAAGCACATAACTTACAAGAAATTTAACGTTCGACTTACAGAATTGTACAATTTTTAGGAGGGTTTGTATTGAATATGACCGTCACGTTAATCGTAATGTTTCTAAAATTGATTAGCTTTTTATAAAATGAACTACTTCGCCTTTTTTTTTTTTTAAATTATTTTACTTTCCGTGAAGGATTTACAATTGTAATCAATTAATTGGATATGATTTCCTATTTGATAATCCTTTATCGGATTCCTCGGATGTTCTTTGAGATGGCCGACAACTTACTTCACGATGAAAGATTGATGAACTTGAAATTCAGTCTAAACATATCTGTCCTTGTTGATATTTCATGATAGTTTGATCACTGATTTGATACATCAAAACTAGATGAACAGGCGTGAATATTATATTTATAACGCCGTATTATTGCTTGAATTTTTAAAAGAATAAACTGATAATTTAAATTTTTTTTTTGTCTGAATTAAATTCGAATAACCGATCAATAGTTTTTATTTTATGTTGGAAAAAATATCTTATGTTAACTTGGAAGTCTTTTCGGTTTTAAACTTTAGATGATAATTCCTGACAAAACTTTTCATTTTGCGATGCGTACTTGCTTGACTAGCTAGCTGTATTTAAACTCTCGTTTAGATTTCGGCAGCAGCGATGTTTTTCCCGCTGAATCGGGGAGGGACTCGGTTGCCCTTGATTGACGTGGATTATTTTATTTCTCGGCCTATCGGACTGAAGGAAGCTTGCCCGGTCGCTTTTGCACTGCTCTCAACAACAAAACCATAAGGGATTCCTCGTTGAACTAGTTATTAAGGCGTTTTAACTTCAATCGTCTTTGTTGAAGAGATCCGCCGCATATTCCTCCTTGAGTATCATCGTAAAGATACGAAAAGAAACTTTCTGAACAATATATTTTAAAGCGAATGTTGTTCTTTCATCCAAAACTACAATTTTATACACCCCCTCCCTGTTGTTTTGAGTTTCGCTTTGAATACGATCCGTTTAACATCATCGGTTACTTCACATTGAGACGGCGGGTCCGTTTGATGCGTGCGTCGTAGCCGGTGTGTCACTAGTTGGGATTTAAGGGCAATTTTCTTAATAAGGCACAAATAAGTGTTTTGATCTGAGTATATGAACCTGTAATTCTATGCTGTCTGGTGTTCCAAGTCATGAGTCACCACATCGGCAGAGTGATATATATATATTTGTTATCTTTCATTGAGTTTTACTTAATAAAAATATAAAAATTTTAAATAATTTGTTTCAATAGAAATGAAATGTTTTTAACGATGTTACAAGTATAAAATATAGAAAAGGCATAAGTTGCTTTGCAGGGCCGGATAACTTTAAATCTTCTCAAGATGCGAAGTCCTGTAATTGCTTCAGACTCTCTTAAAGGATAGAAATTTAACTATTTTTTTTTAAAAAAAATTCACACATTGTTCATTTTTAGAACAGAAAGTTACCTGGCATTTGGGAAAAATTTACGTTTTAAAAATATAATTTGTAAATGAAAGATCTTTGAGAATTTCTATCTTTAAAAATGATTGATTATGTTTTTTTTTTCCCTCTTAATACTTATTTTTTATTTTTCTCATACCTTTATTGTGTGTGTGAGTATATATGTATTTTAATTTTTTATTCAACTAACCCAGGAGTTGACGGACCGCGGCTCTTTGCATAGGCATTTGGGCTTCTTCCTCTGTGCATTGTATCTATAAAGTTCTAAGCGGGATGGTCAAGCAATTTTGATTGAATTAGATTGAAGCACGTTTATTAGCGGCTTAGAATTAAATTTAATATATATTAAAATTTAAATTAATATTTTATTGAATATATACCTAGAATCTTTTTCAAAATTCAAGTCATTGTTGGGAGGGGGGAAGTGTATGTGTAGGTCGTCCAATAAAAGCCGAGCTAGATGGCGTTACGGCAACCCCACGATCCTTCCTGGACTGTGAGGGAGTAGAATAATATTACTTAAATTGCTTTTGAACGATAAGATTGTATGTGATTGCATGTGTATGTGTTTTCCTTTGATCAAAAGTATAAATATCTTTAGTGAACAATTAGAAATAACTGAACGTACCATTTACTTTGAAATGAGACAATAATTAAAATGAATGATTAGGCGTTAATATCAATGAACACGACTGAAACACTACTAATTAGAGAAGGATATAACTACGGCACACCTTAACCAATTATTATTTTGAAAAATTCGTTGTGTTCTCTCAGATCATAACAAAAATCAACGAATTTTTTTTATTTAAATTTATTTTTGAGTTTTTGTTTTAGTGGTTTGGTTAGTGAAAACATGCATTTTCACATGAAGTACTTTCGGTATTATTGGTAATGAAATAATTTAACGAAGCTTGGGAATTCTACTCGTAATTCTTAGCATTATGATATTTTGCCATTGGTTGCTTCTTGCATTAAGCTGCCGAAATAAAAATATCTTTGATTGTTCTTAGTTTTTAAATAAAAGGGAAATTTTATGCGAAAATTTATTTAAATAACATAAAAATATTAATTTAATTATGGTAGAGTCTGGATTGCGACTGCTACTGAGGCTGTTGTTACTCATTGATAACTGTCTCTTCTCTTTCGAAAGTCTGCTGACCGCTGAAGTATTTCTTTTGATGAAAAAAAGAGGAAAAAAATAGAATAATTTGAAATCCAGATCTATTATAATATATAAATTTGGAAGTCTTCCTGTAAAAATTTGATTTTAAGTGTAATTATTATTATAAATTTCAATTATCAGGTAATTTTGTAAAATGTCGTGTGAATTCAATATATATAAATTTTAGAAGTAATATTTTGGATATAAATCAAATGTAGAAAGGTTTTATAAATCTCACAACTTCAAATTTCAAACTATATGCAAGAAAAAACTATTGTAATATATATGCTTTTGTCGTTGTATATGTGTGTGTGTGTGTGTGTGTGTGTGTGTGTGTGTGTGTGTGATTTCAAACTCATTTATTTCTAACGCTAAATATGTACGTTTCTTATTTTCGACATGTACGGAATATCACATAAAGAGCCCCTTCGCCATAATCTTGCCAATCCTCCATCAGCGTTTTATTATTAAATTATTTGGTATTTTTCCATTCCACACACACAAAACCTCACCAAGTAAACTTAATTGGTGACAATACACAGTATACGTATAAAAAAATATATCCCGTTTGGCGTCGGTCTTATCATTTTTGGCTATAAAGTCGCCAAAAATTACATAACCGACGTATAAGAGTAGATTAACGGATGAAAATTGCATTTTAGATAAAACTTTCGTAAAATCCGTTCTTAGTGAGCGTCTACATCGCAAAATGAGTAACTATGCTAAATTTCAAGTCAATCGGTTGTATAGTCTTTGAGATCTCGTGATGAGTCAATCAGCGCTTATATATAGATAGTATTAAGATTATATAATTTAACGAATATGAGGCATGAGATGGAGCTTCCCTGCAGAAGTTCTCTTGTGAAGGAAACGAAACATTTTAGAGATATCAGAAGTCGGCCAAGGGAAGTAAAACAATGACCCCTTAACTTTGGCGACCATTTTGTTGATTTGGCAAGAAACAACGACTTTGGCGACAAATGGAAATTCCCGAAGGCGCTGGAATCGAGTCGATGTATTCATGGGGAAGAATGCTACATACTTTTCCTAAATTTTCCCATGTGACGTCATACCTGTTCCGAAGCGGTATTAATACGCAGAGCGTCTGTCTATGGAGTTTGCGTTAGAGATCGACTGGGAAACCGTCGGCACATGGAAGCGGATCTGTCGAGGAAGTGAAATTGCTTGGACGAGTGAATTTGCGGAACGGCCGGTGTCTGCCTTGTAAGTGCAGAGTATTACTGCTGAGGGTTGTCCGTAGTGGGAACTAGTAAGCTGGTGAACTGAACGTTGCTGATATAACTGTGACTGTCCTTAAAAGTGCTGTTTTGTTCCTGTATCTGTGTACCTAATTTGTACAAGTTCTGTGTTTTATGTTTGTGCTGTTATTGCTACCTATTTGTTGTCCTGAAGATTTTCGAACAAAGCGTCATTTATCATTATCAGCCGTGTTGGACTGGTTGTACATCTACGCACCCGGAAATTTTCGAAACGATATATAGTATTAAGATAAATTTCAACAAAAAAATTTCCTTCTGTCTATTTCCCCATCTTTAATATTTAAACAACTCACTTTTCTTAAGCACAAGAATTTTTGTACTACTCTGATATATGTATGTATGTTATAAGCCAATCACCAAAGCATCTGTAATTCCAATAATTAAAATTTTTAATACAATCGGAGATTTTGAAATGTATAACCTCCAAGTTTTAAGAACTCTTTCCGTGTGAAACATTATCATTTTTTCCGAGGATTTCATGTAATATAAAATTTTCACGTGGAATAAAAAAAAAAAACATTAAAAGAGGTAATCGAATATTGAATGGTAACAACTCACAGCTACATCAAAATCCTTTTGTCTTCAAAATATAATGAAAATAAAGTCAAATTAAGATGAGATACTTAGATTATTTCGAGACAAAAAATGGCGGTAGTTTAATTATTGTCTTATTATTTAGAATATTTGATCCACTTTCAACTAAATCTTGGGTTTCCTGATAACCTGTAATTAAGCATCAATGTAAAGTGAAATGAATCACACGGCATCCAATAGATTTACGAAAAAAAAAAAAATAAATAAATAAATAAACTTTTCTCCCTCGTTTTTACTTCAGACGAATAATAACTATCAGGAGGAATGTTTCATTTGTTCTGTATTTCTTTGCTGGTGAAAGCAGACCTTTCAACCGCGACACAAACATAAATACAAATTGAATACTTTATTATATTTGATTATGCTGACAAATTTAAGTGGTTTGTGGATGTGTTAGAAAAGTGTTGTAACATCTATGCATTAAACACGATTTTTGAAAATCGTAAATCTTGAAGCTTTTAACTTTGTGGCCTTTATTGACTATAAATCCTTTTTTTTATATTTATTTTCATTGTTTTTATTCGTTACTCACTTTTGATTAGTATGTTGACTTTTTGCTCAAGTTCTGCAAAGAACGTGATACGCCATTTGTTCATTCATTCCAATTTGTTTTCCCAGAGCCTTATTTAATGTATTTCTGAGATTCGAAAAGATGCTCATTCAACATTTAATAGTCTTCGAACAATGAACTGCTTTCACACATTCTGACAAGCAAATAGTTTACTGGTTTAAAAATAAAATGTTATTAATTCTTAGATGGAAGATTAAAAACTCATGCCAATGGTATGCTTTTTTGAGACCAGGAAAAAAAAAACATGTTTATATTTCAAAGATTGCAGTCATAAATTTATGGTTAAGTGCGTAGTTAATTTTGCAACGGAACATTTACTAGGTAAAAGATAAGAATGAATAAAATATCTCTTGTTCTTAAATATGTTCGAAACCGGAAAAAAGTTTACGTCATCTCACTTCGCTTTCAAGTATAATTCCCATTGCAACCTCTCTTAACATAAATCTTTCCATTTGTACTATAGATATACTTAGTGCTGATATAATTACTATTTTTTGCTTGAAATTTTATTGTGGTTATGAGAGAAGGCTTCATTGCTTTATGGTTTCGAATATTTATCTAGATGTAGTTTACTGAATTCGTTGTTTTCCGTAAAAAAAAAAAAAAAAAGTAAAACAGGCAATCTTTGTGTGTGTGCGAGTTGGAACGATTCCAAAGTTACAACGTAGTATTTGTTCGTTATATACTGTTGTACCTCCCAATAAAGGTCATCCACCGGATCAGATATTTAGTTCCTAAAATAGAGGTGTCCCTTAATATACCATTCAAAGGGACCAGGATCAACAGAATTGTCCCTTATTACCAGGTGTCTCTTGCAAGAGGTACTACTGAATTTAGAAATACAGATAATATTGTTCCTTGCATTGGATTACCAAAAAAAGATAACTATAATATCTCCATATATAGTCATTGTGAATACGAGAGTGATACAAAAAGTGTCTATGTTAGAAATGGGAATGGGGCATCGTCCATTGAACGATTATCCTTTTTCTGAGAAGTACATGAGTACGTCTTTTGCATCCCAAAAAGTGGTCGCCACACCTTTTTCGGCCGATGGGACCACGTTTACCTTCTTTGAAGCAGATTCGAGGTAGGAACCCAATATTTTGATTGTTGGATGGCTTCCGGGGCATGATGAGGAATCCAGGTCTCATTTTCAGTGGCAACTCAACTCAAAATGGCGTCTACTAATTGACGCGGCAGCTGTCGAAACTTACAAATACCTAGAATACTGTTATATAATGCTGTTAAAATTTAAATGGTACTAAAATATATATATATGTAATTTTAATCTTAATCATGCAAACATTATGAAGGTTTGAAATTTTTGTGTATTGAATAAGGAGTTTTGCATGAATTGACGCATTCATAAAATGACTTGCAATAAAATAATGTTTGTACTAAAGAATGCAATTCATAGTTGATCGGAAACCTAGATTATTTGATTGCATGTGCGAAAAATAGGTTGCAATAGTACTATTACTTGAATTAACAAAAATATCTAACTATAATGTTGCTTAAAATAACAATAAATATTCTGTAATACCATTATTTCAAACTACTATAAAACATGTAATCAATCATGTTGCCTGAAGGAAGAAAAAAATGAAACAGCTGCCTGAAACTATTATCTGAACTATTTAATTCCTGCATTGTGAAGTGTTATTCATGGGGGATGGGGAAAGAAAGTTTCTAAATATTTTCTTTTGATAATTAGTGGGAAAAGGGGAAAAAAAGAGAGAGAATTCACAAATCATTCACATTCAATACTTCTCTGATATTTGGTTGTTTTACTGTCGTTAAAATTATTAGGAGTATATTTAGATAATTAATATAAAAAATCGGTATAAAAGAGATAAATTTCTTGGAGCTTGGGTTAGAATTCGTGTTTGTACTGCGAGGGTTGTAAAGATTGAGGAAAACAACTCTTTGAGTTAATGAAATCCTAATAAACTCACATTCATAGAAATAATATATATTTATACACAAAACTTTTATTGATGCAATTTTCACTGTTGTTTTATATTACTCGTATATACTATATTAATTTTAGTATTAAATTATATCGTAAAAATTAGATTTTAAATCATGGTTTTATATTTCCTGCCTAAAAAATGTCCTGTTATTTGTAATCGAATGTATATTTTCTTCTAAATTTTCATTTTCTTATGAGTAAAATTTGGAAATTAATATATTTCAAAAGAAAAAAAAATTAAAATATTGAGTGATTTTTCATAACTAAAAAATCAGTTATAACTGACGATTTTGGGGATTGAAAAAATGTTACAAAAGTATATTTTCTTATAAAAACAAAGTCGTCAGCTTTCTTTAAAATCGTACGAGTGAGACAATTTATATAATACTTTTCTATTATTTTTTTTTAAAATTAAGGTAGTTCATATTCCAATATATAAGTATAAATCTGTAGAAATATTTTTCAGAAAGATTTTTAAAATTTTTATCGAAGTCGTTATTTCACCTTTAATGTTTTCATGTATAATTAATTTCAAATAAATTACGAATAGTCAGTGAATTACTAACGAACATAAGCATTATTTTAGTTATTCACGAATTTCGTTGTATTTGTAATGTGATGAACTCATCTCAAGGTGACATTCGCAGTTTAACATTTTGTGTTAACTATTTTTATTTCTGGGTAAGTAAACAGCGCGTGGATTGAAGTTGCTCTTTTCAATTCATCAATGAAAAAAGCTTACGACCGAGTAACCTCAAGGGTTGGTTGGTTGCCTTGGAAAAGTGGCTCGCCTGTCGTAGAATTGGGAAGCTCAAACTAATTAAGCTGAATTACAGTATCAGAGAGTTGGTCTGTCTTTTCATCCGTGATGAAGTTTTTTAAACAGGAAATCATTATTGTTGTTTGTTTATAATTCTTCGAAGTGACAGGATATCCATTCATTCTATAAAAGTTTGTCTTTCTACAGAATTGAAATAACAAAAGCTTGCATTGTACTCCTCTGGAAAAATAATTTAATTTAAATAAGGAATTCTATTAAATAATAATTATTATTTTCGAAAGTCAGATAATGTTCCGAGTATCATTCCATGTTGACAAAATTCGCCTCACGTATAATTCTCTATGTACCACATTTAAGGAGAAAAAAAAAACTCTTTGAGGGTAAGTGGGGGAGGGATTATTGTCTTTTTCTTGTTAACGTAATAGAGTTATTAAATAATTATTCAATACTGATGTTTCAAAGTTTATGTAAATGGAATGTAAAATTAGTTTCTTCAATTTTTCAAAAATTTTGTGATAAAATTTCTTTGCATGTGTATTAATTTTCGCGATTTAAATAAATACATTGAACTTATTTTGAAGTATTTTTTCTTTCATCCGTTATTGGAATTTTCAACAAATCAGATTATTCACATTCTCATTTCTTCATTTGCTTGGAAGATTAACACTTTCATCGTTCACTAGCAAAAATAACTCATCAAAATCTATATCAAGATATTGTCAATTCAAGTTTATTGAATTAAACTATCAAAATGAGTTTTTAAAAAATCAATTTCCATAAAGAAATAAATAATTGAATTTAATTTTTTAAAAAATCTCAGATTTAGTTTAAATAAAAAAAAAAAATTTCAGACTTTGAATGAAATGAATAAGTAAGGTTTTAGTGTTTATCTTTATTCTTGTATATTTTTTAAATATTATCATGATATACTGTGCTTTTTTGGTATTAATAAGTAAAGATGTAAGAGTAGTATTTGTTTTGAAGAATAAAAGGTGGCAAAATAAAGAGAAAAACATAGCATAAAACCAAAAGCCTCTAGTTATGTTTATTATGCTTTAAATTGTTGGAGTTTATAAAGAATTGTACGGTTTTGTGTCTAATTGTGTCGAATTTATGTATTGATTTATACAAATCCAGAAACATCACAATGTTCTGGTAGGATAGGAATATGATATTACAATTACCTTTCAGAGCTTGAAAGTTCTGTGACATTGATTCTTGACCATCGATTATAATTGTAATTTAAAAAAAAGAATATTATTTTGGTTTCATATCATTTGCACATAAGTCATTTCCTGTTTTGAAATCAATTATCTTTCTGTTAATTTGAAAATTTAGTAATCCTTTTTTTTAAAATTAAAATCGAGATTGTGAAAGTAAACTATCATATTAAATAAAATATTGTTTTCTAGTTAGCGGTATTAGTGTTTCATATTTCCAACAAAATTCCTCAGTAATTCAAATACCGTTCTTTAAAATAAAGCTCATCTAATTACAGATGCAGCTGATTTTATAGTAATTTAATCTCGTGTATTTCATGATTAAAAACAAAAAAAAATGTTGAAATATTCTTAAAAACATCGGTAAAGATGTAAGAAAATATTTGTCCGCGCTCTAAACATTTTATTATTCGCTGATTTTAATTATTCATTTTGAAACAAATTTAATCCAATGAAACCGAGAGCAAAATATTTTATTTATTCATCCATCGCGAAATGTTATTTCACTTTCATGTTTTGATAGAACAATAGATTTCTGCTGACGTAGCCTGTCTTCGTTTTTTACATCAAGCGCGTCCAAAATAACCATGAGCAGATGGCAGATGTGGTTTGAGAATAAACACTAATAAAAAGTGAATTATAATTTAAATATCCATGAAATCTCTAAGATAACACGCGCACGCATCTCGAATTATCTGTAGGAAGTGCAATTCCATTAACTTGTCATCACTTTCTTCGGAAGCGAAGTTTAAAATAATCTTAGCGATGTGTTTTACAGGAAATCTTGTTCAATGTTTAGTTTGTGAATTTAAAAAAAAAAAAAAATCAAAGGACAAACGAACGATTTTAGTTCCACTGAGTGTTTTTTTTTTTCGTTAAATCTAAAATTGTTTTTACGTTAGCGGAAATTTATTCACGCGTTACTGACAGACACAAAGCTTGTGTTAGAGTGATACGCTTCCGTTTGTGTATTGCATTCATTTATCAATTATTACTAAAACGCGTGCTTTCATGGAAAGAATGGCGTGTGGGATGTGTAATGTATTTTTAAACGTGTACAACGCTATTTTGAGTTAATTTTGGATAAACTGAATTTGAATTACTGAGATAAAGATTTGTTAAAGATAATATTTTCAAATTGAAAAGAATTGGAAATTTATTTCATCTATTATAATAGTTAAAGCTTTAATACTCATTCTTTAAGTTGGAATTATTAATATAAGATATTCACAGATATATGTATGTGAATGCGGTCTATTAAAGCTAAATGAGTCGGAATCATATCTTTAGAAATCTATAGGAGTTTTTTTTAATGAAACTGGCGCTTCTCTCTCTCTCTCTCTATATATATATATATATATATATATACTATTCATTCATATGTCATCGATTTTTTTAAAAATGTATACATAATTTTCTGTTACGGGGGGTTCACCAAATTTGGCCTTATTCTATGGTTTATAAGTTCCATTTTGCTTTATTTTACGCAGTAAAAATTTTTGAGACTTTCTTCATCCTTCTCTTACTTCTTGTAAATGTTTAACTCATCATTTGAATTTAATATTTCCTTTCATATCACCCTGTAATATTATTTTTATAACAATCGTATAAATTAAATTTAAATATTATCAGAAATGATTAATTTAGTTATTGCAGCCTTATTTGTACTTAAATCTTAAATTTTTGTTTTAAAATTGTTTTTTCTTAAAACTGATATCGTAGTATTTCATTAACCATCGTGTTTTGGGAATTGAATACGTCCCAACAGTAATGAACATTGCATTTTGTATTGTCATGGTATATATATTTTATTTCTTATAATAATTTGAGAGAATTATTGCAAAATAAAAATATATTTAAAATAACGTATTAATTCTTAATAGGCAAGAAATTCTAAGAATTTTTTTTTTCATCCTCTAACGAAGTGAGGTAATAAATGACGTAGCTTCAATGAATTTTATTATGTGTTAAGAGGTAAAATAATCACTAAATAAAGCAAAAGTTTTGCACACTAATCAGAAGTTTACAGACTTTCATATCCAAGTATACAGTTGAATAAAATCTTGAATAATAAATATTATAAAAATATAAATTTATGCAAAAAGCATAGAAATCAATACTATTACAGAAAGTAATGAAAAATTGTTAATGAACAATTAAGAAATTTCCTTTAAAAACTAAATAGCTTCCAGTATTATCTTACTAATGTTCTTTGAATAACAGAATTTGTTGGTGTGAAAATAAAGCAAACTAAAATTTTTAATCTATTTGTGTTAATGTGATATGTGTTGTGTATATTTCCCCGTCCTAAATGTTTACGGTTAACCCGCCTTATGTCTTATCTTTTTTCAGCATTTGCCGTAAATTTCCGTCCCTATCAAAAAACGTAGAAACTTGACTTTTCTGCAAAGCGAAGAATGTATGAAAAGTAAAAAAGATTTTTTTTTAAATCTTATCAGGAGACAAACCTCTCTTATTAGCTCTTATCGAAGAGCATTAAACACTGTCCAAGCGTTATCATGAGCTCACTCTATCATTCCTATCATCTATCTTTTAAAAAAAATCTCAACGTGAAGCTGGGGAAATGGATATGCCATAGAAGTATCATAAGAGTGGATAAAATGCTCATTTTTTACGCCAACTCTTGTACGGTGATAAACATGGAGGAATATAAGTGGAAGTTTCTATTTCATTTGACTGACATATTTTTATTATTTTGAAAAATTGCTATTCCTTGTAGAAAAGACCTAGATATTCCTATGACGTATTATATTTCTTGAAATACTAGATAAATAAATTTTTATGATGGTAATGTATAATTGAATATATTTAGTCTCTGAGTACTATATACTAAACAAGTCGTTAAGAAATGTCTCGCATATCTCGTTAGTCGCTAAGAAATGTCTATTCTAGTAATCCCGATTCCATTATTGGTCGGTTTAAAATTTAAAAAAAATTTTTAATTGTTTTTGGGTGCTATTGGGAATTTTACCTACTTCATTTTTTATTATTCTTTTCCACGAATTTTCATCTCATTAAACTCAATACTGAGTGATTCAGAAAAGATGGTAGAAACTTTTAAGACTACACGTAAAAACAATCACTTTTCATCAAAGAAGGCATAGTCTAAAATGAGATACAAACGCGTCTCAGGGTGCAATATAGTAAAACCGAGGATAAGACTAGAAAGCACAAGAATAACGTTTACATTAAAAAATCAGTTTTAATGAACGTTTACTATAATTGCTCAAAAGAGCGACTGCAAATGGTGATGCAAGAAAAACAGCAGCGATGGAGAAAATGGTGAACGCTCCGGAATATTCTAGGTAAGCCGTGAGAAAGGATCCCATTTTACATAGTTGCTGGTGCAAGCTCGCAAATGATGTCCGCTTGTGATGAAAACGTTCACCATACATTTGTGCTGCCTCTTTGATACGTCTGATTTTTCAATATTACTAAATTGCGTTGTGATATCGCTCATTACAATTGTCAGAACGGTTACACGTTAGAATAACATCACAGAGATGGCATCGGAGCCTTTTGTTCACTTAGTTTACGGTTTCTACTTCTTCCCCAGATTACATTTGCCGACATGATGTTATTCCCCCCCCCCCACACACACACCGAAAAATCATGACAGGAAAGTCGTTTTAACATTTGCCGAACGGCAGTTTCGAAACGCGCTTGCATGTTTGCGTTTCATTTTAGGTTACCCATTCTTTGATGCAAAATGTTTGTATTGGTTCGTTCTATCACCTGTTACCAAGTTTTCTCATTTTTTAATCACCTTGCATTAATGAGAAATATATTAAGTTATAAAAATTCCTTGCATGTACAGATACAGAATTAACCAAAATAATGTGGAAAATATATAATTTTATTAATAATGTACATGTAAATGTCTGATGAAATGTGTGTTTCCTGGGGAACACTTTTAAGAAATGTTTTTAAAATATAAGAGAATAGAGAACACCCAGGTGTTCTCTATTCTCTTATATTTTAAAAACATTTCGTGCAATATTGAAATATACTGTTCAGAGAAATGTTATATTTGGTAGTGCAATGAAATTGTTACATCTTATTGAAATTCCTATTAATAGCGTTAAATTTTTCTGTTTTAAACAATTAATTACTTAAGTTATGTTTTTATTGTTCTTTAAATTCATAAAGCAACTACTGAAATTTTTTTTTAGTATGAGCAATAAAACGGCTGTAAGCATTATGTAGCCCGTTCCAAATTTTTTGAATTGCTCTGTGGAAAATGTCATAGAAACTGACCCAAGTTCGGAATGAATCTTAATAAAAGCTTGCGTGGTTGTAAATACGTGTTAATATCCATTTATCATATTAAGTCTTTGAAATGTGCAAATGTTAAACAAATATGCAATTGTTTTTCTTTCTTTTTTTTTCGAATCCAATTAATATCATAGTGTAGAAGACGAAATACGTTTTTCATACAAGAGAACGTATGGATTGAATCAAACAAAAATATTTTTAAATGTAAAGTTCTCCAAATAACACTGATAGGAATATAAATGTCACTTTATGGAACTGTTACGTAGCATAGTTGCAAAAAGTTGGATTTTTATTGTTAAGAATTGTTGTGCAAAAAATTCCACAACTCGTTCGCAATCAAGAAGAGAAGGTGGATATTTGTCAATTAGTGAAAGACAATACAACGTATACACTTTCTCCTTGATTTACGACCCATTTTAATGACAACAAATAATAAACAAAAATAATAAATAACTTTTACGTTATACAATTTCACATTGTATTTTTGTTTGCAGTACATATAATGAAATGCACATTATGAACGAGTACAATAATAATCATATGTATGTAGATTAAAATGTTCTGTTTTTGTATGCTTTTTTAATCTATTTGAATCAAAATTGTGATGAAAAATATAAATCCTATTTAAAACCTTTATATTTATATAAACGATTCAGTTTCGTACCGATTAATAGATCGTTAGATGGATTCAGTGCTTTTTTCACTCTCTATATATAGCCTAGGCTTATAAAACGTCATTTTGTAGTAAATTAAATATTTATGCGATACAGTATTGTGAATATTTGCAATGTAGTTAGTTATTTTACGGAAGTTAAATTGGAACTACGATATTTTTATTGCATTTTTTTTTAATTAGATAATTTTCTTTTCGTATTAGATTATCGTGTCCGATATTTGGATACTGTGTCCTTGTTCTATTGAATTATAATTTTTACAAACTTTGGTGATAAAGTAATTTGTTGAGTGGGATGGTTTGGTCCAATGAAACATGGGTAACTGTGCATTTCTATCCAAAGTCAAAAACTGCATTTTAAATTACGTTGATCTCCTTTTTTTCCAATAGCTTTTTTTTAAAGAAACCGCCCTATATTTTCTTGTTTTAGATTTTTTTTTTGTTACCAATTTCTCTTTTTTTAAAAATGAATAAACACGAACTTTTTTTACTTTTAACAACTTATTGACAAGTTCTTTTAACTGCTTTTACTGACTCTAAATATTATTCTTAAATAATAAAACTTTATAGTTTTATCACATTTCAGTTCTTTCGAAGTTTAGATCAAAAGTCGTTTGTCTTTAGTTTGTTAGATAAGTAAATATTACATTAATTTCATTTGGAACACTCAGTTACTGCAATCCTACTTGCATTGTGTGGATTTACTCAGTTATTTTACACGTAACTTAATTTATCAGGATCTAAAACCTATTTTAGAAAGTAATCATTTCGAAATCATAATTATGTTAGTTCGGCTCAGTTAATTCTTTACATTAGTCATTTTAAACAGTTGTTTAGTGACAATTATTAAAAATTAGATATGAAATTGTTTGCGGAACCACAGAAAAGCACGGTTAATTATACATGTGAAAGTCAAAACTTATTTGATTGAATGTAGTAATGTGTCACTGTTATATAATATATAAATATCGTTATCGCGCCACATTGTTTCCATGAGTTGGCAGGATAAGAATTATGCTCTATATTTTAAAATCTTTATTCAAATTTATCGTTTTGCATCTTCACATTTGCGATATCAATCTCATTTTTATGAACAGTTCTTTTCGGAGTTAAATAGAGGTTAGGTAATATTTATATAAACTGTTTTTACACAATGAATAAACAAAATATGTCGAATATCTTACATACTTAAGATCTTGATTATTAAATAATTAGCGTTGTAGTACTAGCACTGGTTACAGTTTTGCTGGGAAAACTCAACTTAAAATTTAAATATTTAGGGAAAGAATTTCAATTCAATTTCAATAACTACGAGTATATTTATATTTATAAATCATTGTAATAATATCAGTTTTGTCACGAATTAAATTATTATTTTAATTTTTTTTTAATTCTGATGATAAGGTGCAGCTAAAGTTTACCCAAGGTTTGAATGCTATGTAAAATAACAAAAATTTAAACCGTTTCTCTAGATAATATTTTATTATAACAAATTGTGTGCAGTTGGCTTAAGTTGCTTTGTACTTAAAATATATAAGTACTTAATTGAAAGACTGCATATATTTGAACTTCTCAAGATTTGAATATGGAAAAATTATGAATGCCATTTGGATGTGTATGTTTTTGTCATTAAACTAGAGAAATAAATTGAGATTTTTTTTAAAAAAAAAAAATCTTTCATATGGCATAAAAAGATGCAATGGACAAAGAAAAATAAAATACAAATATGTCAAGAAATACATTAAAAATAATAGAATAAAGTATAAAACTGGTATAAAAAAGTAGATGAAAAGCTCCTTCATCCAGAACGATTTCCCCTCCTTCAAAGAGTGAAAAAAAAGGTCGGAAAATGTGTCCCTTTTCATCACTCGGCTAGCAGATACTGTGTATTCCTATTTCATCCCCTAATTGGTGTCTGTCGTTTCCCTCTTTCTAATTGGCGTCACTTTTTCATCAGTGTCGGTTATTTAGGTAACTTTCTCCTAACAGCAACCCGTCTCTCTTCGCTCTTTTTATTGACTAAATGGATCGAAATGGGTGTCTTTTGACGGTAAAAAATGATTTAAATTTTTTTTTTTTTTTTTTTTGAAAATGGTTGATTATCGAAATTGAGTGTAAAAGCTGTATTATAAATTAAATCTATTCAATCATTGATTTTTAAACTTGATCTCCTGAAATTCGCGTTCAATTATTAAAATTATTAATTTGAGAGAGATCTGAGTGCTTTAGAAAAACTCAGCGTCTACCAATTTTCATGAACATTTATCTGAATCATGTGATCCTTTGAATTGCTAACCCATTTCATAGCTTCCAGGAACGGTCTAAAAACTTTTTAATAATTAGTAATTATTGTTTGAGTCATTAAAATCATTCATAGATCTGGGAAGCTTTTAGTACGTAACGAAATATTGTGTAATTTGTAGAACAAATCGTGAAATTATGTTAAGCCTTATTTCTTTAAATATTGCTTTCAGTATTTTTCCCCTATAAAAGGCGTAGAATTCTTTAATCTTATTTTTTCTCGGGCTTTTAATAATACGAATAATATTTTCACGGACTTATGAATAATTTTAAATAAATTTCTTATTTCTCTCACTCTCGCACATATGTATTTAATGACCATTAAGAGTTCTTAAATAGAATTTAATTAATTAATCTAATTAAATAAAAATTAAATAAATGTAATTAATATGTGTATGATTATAATATTAATTATTTTGAACCGATCTAAATTTTAATGATAATTATTAATAATTACATTAAGTAATTATTATCATAAACTGAAATTGATCACCAGCAAAATATTCTCCTGCCTATGTCAGCGAACTTTAAATAAAAGCATTTGATCCACATAAATTAAAAAACCCTCAGTTATTTTATTGAATATCTTGTTTTTATTTTAATCTGAATACTGTGTTCAAGTGGTGCATATCTGAAAGCCTAGCAATTTTCATGGGGATTAATAGGGACCTGAATGTTTTCTTTTGACTTAGGTATTTTATGAGCAATTTACCTTAATGGTTGACTTTTGTATTTTATGAGCAATTTACCTTAATGGTTGACTTTTGTATTTTATGAGCAATTTAGTTACCTTTAATGGTAAGATAATTTCTTTCTTCGAAATAATAATAATTACTATTATTATTCTATAAATTGTACAACTCATACAATGAATAACTATTTTCAACAATTACAGCAGAAATCTTTCCTCCCCCCCCCCTTTTGTTTAAAGAACTGAAGAATATTTTTTAATCAAATTTACTTGGGAGAAAAAATCGTAGTATAAAATATATGAAATTCCAGTAATATCTTAGTGTAAATTCTTATCCAATGTTTTGTATTTCTAAAAGCTACAGAAAAAGTATTGCTTTACGTTAAGAGTATAACTTTATTATGGCCTTAAAAAAATGTCAGGATTTCATTCATTTTAATATTTCATCCTATTTTAGAATTAATTTTTTCAATGAATTACTAAAAGCAATTAGTATGCTTAATTTATTTCAATTTATTATTATTCAGAAGTGAACCCTATTTAATCTAATCACTTGTAAAAAGTGAAATAACTTGAAATCTTGGTAAAACGTGTGTTTTTATTGTAAAATGTCATTATGAATGAGCAAATTCATTTCTTATAACTTCTTAAATATTTTACACTGGAACATACGTTCGTTATATATTTTTTTTTTTTTTTTTGTATTGGAAGTTCTGTTTATGAAAAGGAACGTCGATTTAATATATTCAATAACAATGTTGAACGGACCTTATATTTCTTCTGATAGAAGAAGAGAAACTTAAGTGATATCGCAGTTTAAAGTACCTTTTCTGCTTAGTTAATAATGCAAATTAAATTATTATTTCGTTTGATTAAAATATTCAGATTTAAAAATACAGAAACTAATTTGTGTAAGGTATCTAAACATAAAAAAGGGATACAATAAGCAATCGAACTAAATTTAAACGTTTTTGTTCTCTACTTTTTTTATGTTCATGCATGCATAAGTACCTATGAATTTTTACGTATATTTAAGTAATGGTTTAAGAAAAAAATAATGTTTGTTTTCTCGGACGAAAATTTGTTTAACAATAAATTGTTATTAAAAAAAATTATTCATTGAACTATATTGCTGGTAATAGGAAAACACACAGAGAGAGAGAGAGAGAGAGATAAAGAATGCTAGGATATATGTTAATGAATGATCAATAAAAAAATCTTTATCTGAAAATATTATTTCCACAAGTTAACATGCTGTAAAGATAGAACTTTATAACAAGTTATTGCTGCAGAAGTCACAAATATTATGAACACTTTTGCCTCATTTTTTTTGCGTACATTTTGTTCCTGTCTTGTGACTGTAAGCTTTGATTCATGCTTTAATTTTTTTTGTGTCCTTTTTTGCTGATTGTCGGTATCGGACAGTAAAGAGGTCTACATTTACACGAACGAAAGAAAAATAAGCCGCTGAAAAAGCGTTACTGATATTTATAATAAGTCGGGGTTTCGGAAGATACATATAGCAAAAAAAGAAAATAAGAAAAAGCAAATACGAAGAGGAGAGAAAGAGGGTCATCGGACCCGAGTCTCATCTTTTTTTTTTTTTTTTTTTTTTTTTTTTTTTTTTTCTCTTTACAGCTAGCTGCGAGAAACGGGACTTCGTAAAAGTGAGTCTAACGCTGATAACAAAACGCAATCATATTTCAGATTTAAAATATTTCTCCCAAACATGAAATGGTACGTTAATTTTCAATCTTGGTGAAGAACGAGTAATCGAGAATGAAACTGAAGCACATTAACTAAGAATGATTCACGCTCTTTGTTTTGTGATATGATTGTAAAACTGTTACCACAATTTATTTCCAAATGACCTTATTTGATAAAATGAGGTTATTTTTATGGTGGGTCAAATCACTTAACAATATCAGATGTAGATAATTTTCACGAAAATCATCACTATATGGTTTGCCATCAAAATATGAGGAAATCAAAGCATGGGTCTCTTAATTGTGAATGCATACACATCTGAGCAACACATGAAAATTATTATGCAAATAAAGGGTCTCACATGGGGGGTGAGGCATATGAGTGTCATTTCATTTAAGAAGGTTTCCTTTTAGACTTTATGATAATGGTCCTGTTTAAAAAATTTTCATGACACAAGGATCTGCCAATTATACTTCAAGAACTGGAAGACCTTTCTCCAATCACACCAATCTTGATCATGTTGAAAGAGTTGTTGAAAAACTAGGAACATTGACTCGACGTTGTTCGTAAGAACATTTAGGGTAGTTTAAAGATTGTGGTTTCACGAACGATCCGCAAACTATTGTTCAGTTCAGGACCATACACATAATTCAAGGGATACAACCAGAGATTTTGTAAGCTGTCATGAAAAATGTGAGGGAAGAGACTGAATTTGCGAGTGGAGGACAATGGTGCACGTATAAGAGATATTGTTTTTCATAGCCAGCTCAAATATTTTTTCAAAAGACGTTTGATATATAAATTAATATATTCTATCATAAAACATTAGAAATTGTATTCGTTTAAAACTGTAAAATGGTTTATAATGCACTTATTCAACTCATTAGCAATTAAAATTGTTAATCGGCTTTTGATAAGTACAAAATTACTGAAATGTTGAAAGATAAAATTCCAAAAAAATCGATCCTGATGTGAAAGAAAATTTATTATTAAACGCTACAAATTTATTTACAAGAACATTTCAAACCAGTGTAAAAAAATGGTGACATTTTTGAGAACGTTATTTTTTCGTATCGAAGCTGGTATACTGGTTTTCTTTCGAAAAGTATCCCTCAAATTATAATTTATTTTACAATAACGCGGAGTATCAATTTTAACTATTTTTTCACACTTCAGTTCAATATCTTTAAAATATACTGATTTCATATTCATATTAGAATTAATTTACTATTGCCTTTTGTGTGTGACTCATCCTTCCTTTTTATTTTCAGAATTCTGAAATGATGCCGCCAATGAAAATTGGAAAAAATAGTGGCAGAACTGGCTGGCCTGAACACGTCTGGGCGTTGGAGTTGAAACAAGAACACCCTACGTGATTAAAACGAATGTTCCATTGAAAAGAACAGTGGAAAATTTGTTTAGTTATGGACTTCATAGACGTTTATACAAATCAGGGTGTAGGAAACGTGAAAAAATACAGATATGTTTGGAAGAAACCAACATTAACGTACGTTGAAGAATAGTAAAGATTTTAAGAACTGGTGAAAAACAGTTGGACTTTACCTTGAGCCAAAATATTCAAGTGTAGATTAATATGTTCTGAGAATAGAGATATTGACAGATGTATTATTTAGATGATGAAGAATCATATTGTGCCAAATATTTTCTTATCAATATTTCATTATTTAAATGCTTCATATGTGATAACTTTATAAGGATTGCTTCCAAAGAATCTGTTTTTGTGTTGCCAAATATTTTTAGCCTTCATAAAGCAGGTGAAACAACAATACAATTAATATTAATAAGTAATAATAGAGTTATATTTTATAATTTTTTTAAAAAAATATATATTGTCATTGAGAAACATGTTTTGGGTGTTTTGATAATTATAACGTTTCTGTTGATGGACATTAAAATAGCCCAAAACGAGATGGGATTTATTTTGATAATAATTTAACACCGCTTACATGTAGAAATATTTTCGTTCCTTTAATTGATATTTTTGAACTGTTGCTTTTTATAGGTGTTTTCGTATCTTTGATCGTATTTAGCGCAAGAATTTGTTCGTTGAAAAATTAATGATATTGATTGTCTAGTTGCATTAATTTTGTGTTACTCCACAATTTCCCAATGAGTTTTAGGACGACAGTGCAAATGTTGTTTATTGAAAGAGTAATAAAAAACAGTGATGTCATTTTCATAACTTTAATGAATTGCTAGCATAGAAATATTAAAAAGGCTAGAAAAAAGATTATGACAGTTGAAGAGTAAGCTGATTCTATGCTCAATATAAATTGTCTCAAAATGTTTTTAAAAAATGAAAGGTGCCTTACAAGAAAATGTATATTTAATATACTTAAAATCAAAATGGAATGTTGGATGCATTCAGTGTAAATTATACTGAGTTTATCTTATTCAATAATTTCTGTATCAATCATTCAATCTTTCTTGTAATTTAGAATATTGGCTCTAAAAAGCATAAGTTGAGTGCAATCTATTTTTGTAAATTACAATATTTTAAACATTTGTTTTCATGTTTACGTTGTATACTACTACCGCCAAAGATTTTGTAAAGAAATCATACTTCTTTTGATGCCAAAGATATATAATGAAATGAACATATATCATTTTTAAATGGAAATAAGTGCAATAAAATTATTTTAAGAATTATTTCGTCAATTTATTTAATGTGTGTATAAGTGATTTGTTATTATTCTGTGTACCATTTTTATTTTGACAATGGAATTTAATAACTCTTACTGAAAAGCTAATTAATTCAGTAGTGTAATCGCTCTTGATTATACAACTTCTGTTGAGACAGTCAGTATAAGTATACAATTATAAGTAACAAGAGTGATTAAACTCGTGTTCACTAGCTTTGCAGTACAATGTCTAAGTATCTTTATATCTGTAATACACACGAACTATCAACTTGAACGAATATAATACATAAGGTACATAGATACTAAGTACTGAAATATAATACAATTCTTTATTGAATTGACCATAATTTTTTTTATTTGTTACACATATTTTCTCGATTCTTGTTGAACCTGAAAGTTTCATTCTGTATGTATTGTATTATGAACATAGTTCCAACCTCTTTTCGCGTACTTGGCTAAAATGCGACTATTTAGGCAAGAGAATCCTTCGGAGAACAATTCCAGTAGTTACTATCGACACTAGCTTTTGATGACAGTTTTCATCTTGTCGTCAAAAAAGAGGAGATGTCTCTTTAGGTGGTTTTTTCGTCATTGGGAAGAGATACAAGTTAAAAGGTGCAATGCTATCTCGCTGCTTGTATCTCATCTCCATGTGGGTCGCCATCTTCTTCAGTTAGTTCTCAGCACACCAACGACTCTCGGGAATTAGTGCATTTTATTGAGGACACTTGTAGTTTCCAGGCATTGAAAAAAAATGAATAGCAATAAAAAAAAAATCCCTTACGTGGTTTCAACTATACAAAACAACAGTATCAATATTTTTGGTCTATGAATTTGAATTCCTTCAGTTGGTGTAACACTAAATACGTACCTTTTAAAATGATTAGTATCACATCAAATTGGCAGATGAATTTTTGATAATCCCATATTAGAAAAGCAAACTAATAAGCTGAATGAAAATCCTTTCAGTTCATTAAATAAAATATTAGATTTCATCTTTATTTTCTGTATGAGTGAGTTGATGGTAGAGTTTAATGGCGCCAGGGCCAGATGAGGCCATGTTGCAACAAACAAGGTGCAACTGGAATTTAGATGTTTGAAAAAGAAAAAAGTTAAAAACGATTGAGCCAAGGAGTATCGAAAATAGGGAAAGATCGTGGGTATCCCAGGGGCGCTTCACTCATGTTTAGCAAAGACAGTATAAACTCCAATGGAAAGAAAAGATCATTAGGATATCTCGAGGTTATGATGCCCGACCTACCTAGAAAAGGTAAGCCCCTGACGACAAATGATCTATTGGGGGGGGGGGCCCCCAGCGTTAGTGCTCATGCTTCAGTCAGTGCTTCTCAACTCTTTTTTTATATCCGAGACACAACTTCCAAAATCAGTTTTATAGCCTCGTCTTTCCTTTTTTTTTCTATGTGTTTTGATTTTTTTGTTTGTTTAACATTTGAATATTACTTGTGAGAAAATATTTTACATACATATTTATAAAACATTGAAATTATTGTTATAAACAAAACTTGATTAGCCTCTTTCTCCAAAAATAGTAATGATGATAGAAAGCTATCTACATCTTCAGCATTTTCTTGACGTGACGTTGAAGGGTATGGATTCTCCTATTTTAGAATTTCTGCTCTTATTCTGATTTAGACCATATATATTATACGTTATTATCTAGTATTTCACCGAGATCCTGATTAAATTTAAATTAATTAAAATGCTCCAAAAATTCTCTTCTCTTTTTTTTTCCCCGAAAAATCCTGTATTATATTTCAAAATTTTTAATTTGGATTTTTTCAGGTTTTGTTGGAAATTTTCTCCAACGTACTTGAATCTTGAATGTGTTCAGATCAATATCTTCCAGATCAATAGAAACTGAAAAAAGTTTCATGACAGCAGAACTTTTCTTAATTAGTACAAAAATATGAATGAGCGATCCATAGGCACAAACTACACTACAATAAAAAATTCTAACGCAAACAGTAATTACTTTCGACTATATTAAATAAAAAATTTCAATATTCGTTATTGATTTAATATGCTGTTGTTCTTCATAATTAATATATGGGCCGCGGTAGCCTAGTGGTCATGGTCGCTGACTCGACGCCGGCGATTTTCGTCGAGTCGTGGGTTCGAGTCTTGATACCACTGAAGACCAGCCGTGTAGCGTGTCTGATGCACATTAAATCTTTCGTGACTCACAAAGTCGTCATCGTCTCTTGAACGAGGTTCAAAATTACGAGGTCTTTCACCAATAGCCCTCGTGTTGTTTCTAGTGTGACGTGGATAAAAGAAATCATTATTAATATACTTATAAAAATAATTTTTTTTATTTGCTAGTATATTTTGAGCAACTTATTTGAATTTTTAATGCACATATTTTTCTCTTATGTATTATAACTCAACTCTTCTTATGTTATAGAGGATAAAAAATCAAAACTTTTGCAACTTTTTAGGCTATTTTAGCTTGAAAGATAAATTTTGGATAGAAGGAAATCTGTCTCGAGCAGATCTCGTAATCAGACCCGATATTCAAATTTACGAGTAACAGTAAAAGAAGAATGAACACTGATCTTTGTGAACTAAATTGACGGTTGGAAATCTATTAACTGCACAGAACAACCCTTCCGCAGAGCAAAAGGAAAAAGGAAGATAAAACAATAAAGAGCGTTTGTTGCAGACGTGGTTATGGCCCTCCAAAAAGTAAACAACTGTTTGACAGATCCGCTGTTTTACAAAGAGTTAAATGATGTGCAGAAAGGAAGCACGTTTCATCTATCGGCAGAGCTTTGTATCTTCGGTTTCTATTCCTAGTCATTTTATTATTGCAAACTTCCATCACCCAAATGTAAATCACTGTTGCTTGGCAGGAAGTCTCTTAACGTAACCAAGGCAGTTAGCTGGTATAAACAAAGAATAAAATGCCTGTTTTGTGCTCGGCACGGCTCCGAAGTGTATTACTCAGCACGGATAGAAGTTTTTGATTCTTTCTCCTTGTGGATGTATATGCTTTTATTGCCTCGAATTGTATCTTGAGTTGGAACTGTTTGTCTTGGCGTCGAACCAGATTGGCCAATTTTCAATCACGCGATCAATTTCTCTGTGTAAACAATTTTAGTAAAATTAACTTTCTTAGAAATATTCCAAGAAAATAAACATTCGAACATTTCATTGCAACGTTGCGCATACGATCGATGTAAATTAAGAATCAAACAAGTTATTGTAAATAATCGCGTTAATTTTTTTTTTTTTTTTTTTGCATTGTTATAATGGTTGGGGTTGGTCTCCTTTGTCAGAGAGATTTGCAACGACTTCCGTTAGTCCGTCTTCCTTCTTATAGATTCTACTTATATTCTACTTAAAATCCATCTCAGTTTTTGCAGGTGAAAAGGACATCTACGCGAGATGTGTTTGTATAGGTTATTAAGGGGACACAGTACTCTGTTATTAACTTTTTTAAAATTAGATATTTATATGGAAAAGTTTTTATTTGGCATATTTTACCACAAATAAAATATGCATTAAAAAAAATCATGTTCAAACAAACAATTATTAACGAAAAAAAAATTTCAAAATATTTCAATATTTTAAAATTCCTCCTACATTTACCAATTTTAATATTTTTAAACGCGATTTTCTCGAGATTCTGTGCAAGTACTTGTATGAGTGTTACTTACTGTTTTATAATTTTTTTTCTATCGAGACTAATCTTTTCTATCTAATTTTTCTCTCTCTATCTACTACGAGAAACAGTAAAAAAAGAAATTAACAGTAACATCTACTATTATGTGGAAAAAATAACTGTTTTTCTAAATTCTTATTCATTCCGAAGAATTATCACAAACATTTTAAGCAAAGCAACTAGAAAAACATTTCAAAACTTTATATAGATTGGGAAAAAAAATCTTGGCATTTAAATGCATAACAAAACAGTTATGAAAAATAAAAGCAAAAAAAAAAAAACAGTTTAAAATTTCGAAAGTCAATGAAATGACTTTATACTGATAAAGAAAATTGAAATAATTCGCTAAATAATGATTCTGGAGCCATGAAATTTCGTATACATACTTCAGAAAAGTCACAGTGTAATGTCTACCCTTCATTATTCGGTTCTTGAGCCGTATCTTATTAATTTTCATTTAGCAATAAATACTAAATATCAACTGAAGACACAGGAACAAAACAGAATTCTTTATTATCACTGTAGAATATCTAATGTCGCTCTCTCTAGGATCCCAACCTGACTTCGAATCCTAATTTATGATTTAAATAAGAAATCTTACCTTACAAGTTCACTCGTTCTGAAATCAACGGTAACTTTGTAGTTTAATATTTTGAGCAGAACTCTCTTCAGTCCTCAACACTAATAAAAGAACATTTACATATCATTGTATCTAAATCACTTCATTTCACTTCTGTCTTGCTCTAATTTACCTAATCACGTTTCATTTTAATTGAGAAGAAAAAGTAATTCTTATACAATTCAAACTGATAAAGGGTTAATGAAGAGAAAATTGCTGACAGTCCAGCGTCTCAAGGCAATTAAAATAAGGTAATGAAATGTTTTCGATATTTTGCTCTTTAATTGCATTTGAGAGCGGTTAAAAAGAGAGAGTTGTTCTCTTTAAATTGCATTTGAGAGCAGTTTGACAGAGTGGCCGCATAAAATTTCGGAAATATGCGTTCAAAAGAGAGGGAAAGCTATCGGTCATGTACTAACACATCAATCAATAACTCCCGAGACTAACATTGAAAACAACATTTTTTTTGCAAATTTTTTTTTTTATTCATCAACATAACACCTTTTGTTAATCACCTTTTAGGGTGATACAATCGTTCCAACGCTTTTCCAAATCTTTTTTTTTTCGCAAGAAATCTTTTTTGTTGCGAGTAAATAGCGATAAACAGCTTTCTGAATCATCGACTCGTTGCTGTTTTTGTTCCATCGAAAGCAATCGCGGCACCCACTTGGAAAAAACCTTTTTCACTTCACTTCAAAAAACCTTTTCAGTAAATACACTTCCATATGATATCTGTGTCATCTCAGCAATCTCATGGAGCTTCACTTTACGATCTTTCATTATAATTTTTGTCATTTCACTCACATTTTCCGGTGTAACGGCTTCCACAGGTCTACCCGAGCGTCCCGCGTCATTTGTGTCGGTACGACCACGTTTAAACTCGGCAAACCACCGACAAATCGTTGCTTTTGATGGACAAGAGTCCGGGTAACATTTTTCAATCCATTGTTTCGCTTGCACGGTGTTTTTACCCATTAAAAAACAATGTTTTATCAGAACACGAAACTCGGTTTTTTCCATTTTTTAAACAAACTACAAAACGACTTTACTCCAACCTCGATAACTCAGCTGTTTCTGGTCCGATCGACTTAAACTTTTGACACGTTTCAAGCAAAGGTTCGTACTCTAGAAAGACCTGGTTACTGGTTTACTACGAGCGCCATCTCTGGGTTAGTCTCGGGAGTTATTGATTGATGTGTTATTTACCATATTTACATGTATCAAAAATGCTACAAAAGAAAGATAATCGTAAAACAAGTAACTATTTTAATTTGAATGCGGGACATTGTAGATATTTAAGAATATTAAGTTTGATTTTTGTTTATTACTAAAAGCAATGATTATAAATTTTTTTTATTCAAATGGTTTTTAATTTGTTAATACGCACGACTTAAAATATTTGCGCGCTTCTTTGTTTAAAGGATGTTATCGTCTAATGCCAAAGAGCTTAAACCAAACTCAGAACAAATGGTCAGACATAAAAATGTCCAATTTTTCATACAAATTCGTGACATTGTATAACATATATCCGTTTTGTTACCTTGTGTCCTTAAAATTTAAACGCATTCCATAAATTCTTCTTTAACATATAATGTGAAAAACCCATTTAATATTTAGACATACGAGACAAATTATAGATTGGATTTTGTTCTAAAAAATGGATTGATTCAGACTGAAATGTGTAGAATAATAAAATCTATTACCATGTATAGGATAGAGAAGTTAAAATACTTATTGGATCAAATAGATCTCAATGATTACATTTCAGTAGAGAAATTTTATCTCTCTGATTTTGGTAGTACCATAAGAAAGATGCCGAAACACCTGTTAACCAGTTTCCGTTATTGTCAACGTATAATACAATTTGTTTCTGGCAAAGTGGTGTCTGCATTCATGATATATTTTGAAATGTCTTCAGAACTACGTGCCAACATCAAAAGCTGCGTTTTTCTGGAGAAATCGCCATCTGAAACTCTAAACGCTGAAGAGCATGTGGAAAGGATGTCATAAAAGGGGGGGGGGGGTAGACTGTGTTTGAATGGCGCAAGTTTTTTCGTCAAGGTTTCTCAGGCATTGAAGATTATCTTCGATGAGGTGCCTCTCTTTTTCCAACGCAAACGAATGTTGAGAGCATTCGACAAATTATGCGGGTGAATAGACAATTGACTGTGAACAAAAGATTTTATGTCGAGGATCTTAGAGGGCACGAGAAGCAATCAGACGAAAACGAAAGGAGTGGAAACATGAGCAGAAACTTTTTGCTTTTTATTGCATGACAATGCCCTGGAACATTGCTACCTGTTTGTGTAAAGTACTTTTCCAGGCACGATATTTTCATTTCAGAACATCATCTTTACTTTCAAAACCTTACACCAACGTATCTGTTACTGTCTCCATGATGGAGGATAGGAAATTATATCCATCTTTTCAGTAAATGCAATCTTGAGCGTGGAATTGATCTCTACAGAAATCCCCATATCATTAAATAATGGTCATAAGTAAAGGGGTTTTAAATTCCATTTAATTTAAATGACGGAAATGTTTCTCCCAAATAAACTAACTGGAGACGTGAAGTGCCACAAAAACAATCGACAGCTGTGCATCTTTGATCTTGTTCAACCAGGATATAGAATTTTTTTTAATTACAAAAATGGGGTCCAAAACTCTTATTCCTAACCTTATCTGTATCAATAAAAGGAAGAATTTGCTATTTTTGTCGTTGGCGTAGCGAAAAGAATAAAAGACGCCGAGCCATGAAATTTGGTTCAAAGAATCTATGAATACTGATAATGTGCACTAGGGAGCTGTGTTTTCGAAATTCGCATTTAATTTCTTAAAAATTTAAGTTTAAAGGGCATTTGCCTTCCCTACATATATTTAGATCTAAAAAAAAGGTTCCGATTTTGTCGACGGCTTAGCGGGAAGATTACGAAATACATGAGCATGAAATTAGGTGCAAAGAATCTATGAATACTTATAGGGTAGACCACCAAGCTGTTTTTTTTTTTAATTCAAGTTAGATTTTATGAAACCTTATTTTAAATTTCATGCACATCATATATGACGTCATAGAGTTTTCTTCTCCAGACAAAACATTTAATTTAGAGTTTTTTTTAATAATTTTCCCTTTCTAAAAGGATTATTACAATTCCTTTAGTTATCTGTAAAATAATTGCAATTGTTTTTCGAATGAATCTTCATCGCAAACGAGCATTATTTGAAAAAGTAAGAAAACAAAATTCTTCGAAAAATTTGTTTTTTAATTTGGTTACAGTTTTTTGCGTTGAAACTGTTGCAAGTACAAGCGTAAATTGCTGATTTATGAAAACTTTTGAAAGTTATTATTACTCCTTTGCTTATTTTTATATTTTAGACTTCTTGTTTACATTTTGTGTTTGTTTCTTAGTTCACCTTATGACTTTATTATTAATTTTATTTTTATTTTTATTGGTCAAATTAATACCAAGTGTTGATTCCTGCTAAGACTAACTTTCAGTTTAATTGAAATATCTTATTTGCCATTTTTAGTGAATTATAATGTCTCAGATAATCAAATTTCCTCTTTCAGTTTTAATTGAAATTTTTTTCTTTGCCAGTTTTAGTGAATTCTAATTGAAATTTCTGATTTGTCAATTTTGGTGAATTGTATTGCCTGACATAATCATACTTTCAGTTCTAAGTTGTCTCATTGTTATTACCTGAGTTTATCATACAGTTTTAAGCTACCAGTAGAATATCTTTTTGCTAATTATTACACTTACTGTAATAACGCTAATTTATTTTTATTTTCTTTCATAATGAGAGTTAAAATACAGTTTAGCCCAACATTTGGCACGATTTTAAAAATCGCCAAATTAGCGATTTTTTAGGCTTGCTGTGTATACGTTGATACAAGCTTCGTCCTCACTGAATTTAAATTTGCTTCACTTTGCTACTTCATTTATTAAATCATTCTTTCTTAGCAGGCTAATTTGCTCTTCACTTAAAATTATATTTAAAATCAGGTCCTCATTTAAAAAAAAATTATCCTTCCATCTGGATTGTCCCATTTTTCAATTCACTCTTGCGAAGAACGGGTATACCAGCTAGTATCTGAGTTTTTTTTTTTTTAAACTCTCTAACGTTATGGAGTGGCTACTCGTTTTCCCTTTCTATTATGGTGCTGTATGTGTGTATGTATGTAACTGAATATTCACATCAAATATAAGCCTTAGTTTTTTTTCTTTGTTTATTAACAGTTTCTACCCTGATTTTCATCGGTCAATCGAAGTTTTACCTATCAATCTTCCTTGAATTCTAATATACAGAGAACCTTGGCTAAAGGTATCCAAAAGTAATGATTTATACTGAGCGAACAATTCACAATTAGATATACATTTCAAATACCGTGGCCCCTCCCCCAACAAAGTTCAGTGCATGCATCATCGGTGGCTCTGTGAAATATAATATATCTTTTGCTAATTGTTTATTAGCCATTTGAGGTGTTGTAAATTCTATTGTTACAGAGATGCGATAATTATCAACTGATTCTTTCACTAGTTTTAAAAGCTTTCTGCGCCAAATATCCCGAAGTAAGACCCCAATTTGGGACATATTTTGAAGCAGAAAAAATGGTCTTATATTAATATAAATTTGTATACTATATATATTCATTTGTCAAACAACGCTCTTAAATTTTTGAAATATTTTACAAATAGCACATCGGCTGATAAGTTCCTGGTCTAATGAAGAAAACACAAATTTTTCAGTCAAATTCAATTTTATTCACCAGCATAGTCTTCTTCAAGAGCAATACAATAATTCCAGCGCTTCTCTAACATTTCGATACCTTTCATGAAGAACGATTTATCTTTGACTTAAAAATAGGCGTTAGTTTCGGCGATCACCTCCTCATTCGAGACAAATCTTTTCACGGCAAACATTATTTTAGGTCTGCGAACAGGTAATAGTCGCTGAGGGCCAAATCTAGAGAAAAGCGTGGGTGCGGAAGGAATTCGAATTGTAATTCGTGCAATTTTGCCAACGTAGCCAAAGACTTGTGACACTATGCATTGTTTTGCTGAAATGGCGTTTTCTTTCTTTGCACATGGGGCCGTTTCTTCAAAATTTCCTCATTCAAACGATCCGGTTGGGCCATGAAGCGATCGCTATTGACTGTCTTGCCTATTTCAAGGTAATCGATAAACAAAATACCATACGCATCCCAAAATATGGACGCCATAACTTTACCAGCACTCTGTTTCACTTTGGGCGAGGTTCACTGGATACTGTCCCCTCATCTGACCGCCGATTTGACTCTGGCGCATAATGGTGGATCCAAATTTCGTCCATCATTACGTATCGACGCATAAAATCTTTTTTATTTCAGAAAACAGTTTCAAACAGCGTTCGGAATCATCGATTCGTTGTTGTTTTTGATCTACTGTTAGCACCCGCGGCACCCGTTTCGAAAACAGCTTTCTCATAGACAAATGTTCATGCAAAATAAAGCCCACACGTTCCTTTGATATATTTAGAGCATCAGCTATCTCCTGCAACTTCACTTTACGGTTTGTCAAAATGATTTTGTTAACTTGTTTGATGTTTTCCGGTACAACCACCTTTTTTCGGAGACCAGAGCGTAGCGTATCATCGGTGTTCGTACGACCACGTTTTAAATCAGCAAATTAGTCAATAATGGTCGATTTTCCTGGTGCAGAGTCGTATAATACTTATAAAGAAATGTTTTCGTTTAAAAAGTAATGTTTTATCAACACGCGAAATTCTTTTTCCCCCATTGTTCTGAAAATAAAAAAAAGTTGTTTTTCACTAAAACCACTGTAACTTTTGAACCAAACGTCAGATCGTCATAAAAAATTTTGCAGCTACTCTTTGAAGATTAGTACTTACTAAAAAAATATTAATTCAGTATTTAGGAGACTATCTGTGAGTCAGACCAGGAACTTATCAGCCAATGTGTTACACCATTTTTTACTTTAACAGGTAAGGTTAAATATCAATTATGGAACACATATTACACAGTAGCAAATAAATTTTTTTCCAAAAGGATTGAGATGTATTTAAAAATGTGGTATTCATGACAGTGAAATTAGAACTACACAATAGCGTTGGGAACTTTTGAAATTAAAAGTACGTTGTCGAGTTCATTAGCTTTGGTTGGAGAGTACCTCGATGAAAGACCAAGGAAGGGAAATTCAGCGACTTCAAGCTCAGAAATCAGGAATACGATGCAATAGGGTTCCATCTACCGATCTGTTTGCAGGGTAAGTGTTATTCAAAAACTCTGAAACAGAGGCAGAACTTTTAATGGGAATCTCGTTGAACTTTGTTAACTTAAAGAATTTTCCTTTTTAAAGCATTTAATGTTTGTCACACTAGATTAGCTGAGTAAAAACCAACAATTTGGACACATCTGGCCCAGATAGTTTAATTTCATTGTATTCTATTTATTAAGATTTAGTTTAGTTTAGCCAAGTTTAGTTGAATTAACGTCGCACTAGAAGCAACCCGAGGGCTATTAGGATGGAACTCTTAATTTTGAATGTCAAGTGACGAGGACGACACCTGAGCTGGCACCCCCTTTTATATATTTAATTACATACAGCGAACGTTCGCCGAGCATAAAGGTCTTTTATATAGCATCTAAACTTTGTGGTTTAAGCATCTAAACTTTGTGGTTTAAACATCTTTAACATTCTTTTCTGTTGCTTCAATTTGAAAAGAGAATGAACAGTTTCAAGAGTACATTTTCTTGAGGTCCATTTGACCTGTTTTCTGTCAGAATATTTATTTTTCAAATGTAGAACACAAAAAGAAATGCACTTTTTTATATTTAATCGTCCATCAAGGTTGTTAATTAATGAAAAAAGAGAAGTCTTAATTGCTTTTTAATGATTATTTAAACAACCAATCAGACACTTCGGTGTCAAATTACACAATCAAATTTTTCTAACATTTTTAAATGGGTTTTTTTACATTATTTGTGACTTTAATTATCTATGAAAATTATCTTCTAATTAGCATTCATGTTATGGCCTTGTAAGTAAACATTCGAAATAGAAAAATCTCCATGGATCATTATGAAGCACTTAAGTGGAGCAAATTCGTCTTTTTAAAATCGTATTCAAGCATTTTTTACAAGTTCCTTGAATGCGAGTAGAAAATAAGCATACACGTTGAACTGTCGGGGGGGGGGGACAATATTTTTAGAGGGAAGGACAATTTACTCTTGAAAAGTTGGATGTTTGACGTGTGTGAAGTTGATGACTTCCGTTAAGTGAAATATACGTGTGAAACGAAATTTACTCCTATTTCTGAAAATTCAACTTGTTATGTTTCTAAAATATTCATATATAAATATGGCTCATATTCTAGAAACCTAATCCATGTTCAGAATATTTGTTTCAGAAAAAAAAAAAATGCCTGAAAAATAATTATAGAATATTTTCTGAAACATAAATTTTTTTTTCTTCTACGAAACTTTTTAATGTTCAGCAATGTTATATGAATACGCAATTTTCCATTTTATCTCCTTAAGAGTAAAAAAATTTGTTTACCGTAACGGTACAGGAAACAAACTGTGGAAATGTATTGTACAAGATAAAATGAACAGATTCAAACAGGAAATGGGTAATATAATACTGAATCTTCTTCTCCACTTATGACCGGTCCTGTTCCGACTGGCAGATCATAAGTCCAAAGAGCCGTCAGTGGGATTTATATTTTTCCACCATATTTTTATTTAAACGGGTTATAAAAATTGCATATATAATGAACTATTCATATATACAAAAAATTCAGCATACAGACTGTTTCGAAACTCATGGACAAAAATTTAAAGGGATATAGAAAACATCAAAAGAAGCAATTTTCATCATACAATGCATAGGTGGAGGCCATGTCCCCTGAAATCCAATGTAGAAATGATGATGTATAAAAAAAACTCGCATGCTTTCCACTACTGAGCCGTTTAGCGGTTCACCGCTAGCACCTCGTCTAGGCATTGTGTGATGAAAATTGCTCTTGTTTAGAAGTTTTCCATCACCCCTTAAATTTTTGCTCATGAGTTTCGAAACACCGTGCATATCAGAAGTGGTTGTTATTTCCCGTAATAGAACAAATAACAGTATTACGTGTTTGAACTTAACTTGTGTGTGTCATTAACATATTTCATATAAGACCCTAATAATTTTGTCACTTATTTTAATGACGTATCCTTTTATACCCTATATTTAATTTTTCGTTGCACATTAAAATTATATCTTTATGTAATTAAAGTGTTTAAATTATATATTTATATAATTTAAATGCCCAATATTTTTTAAAATATGTAAGTTTCCCGCTGTCATCGATTTTGTAGTCACATCTTTCAGTCACAGTCACCTACCGTTTCATGTCAACGTCACTGTTTCATGGCACAGTCGCCGTTTTTCTCACTGTCGCTGCTTCGTAGAACAATAACCGCTTAGCGCGCTGAAACTGCTTTATGGAACAGTCACTGTTTAACGCATCTTTTTTTTTTTGAATAGTCATCACTTCCCGTCACTGTTGCTCTTTCGTAGCGCAGTCACTACTTCATGCCACGGTCAACGCTTCCGTCGCTGTTTCATTTAACGTTTTCTGTAAAGTTCTTATAAATTGATATTAGTACCAAGAATCGCTTTACCTAATTTTATGTGTTGTGTGCATAAAAATTTAAAGAAGGCACGAGGATTATTGAATGAATAGTATCCAAAGCCTTAACTTTTTATTTTTACAGCATTGTTACAGTCATTTGGTAAACAAAGACTAGACACTCAAAAAATTTAATAGGGAAGTATGAGAAAACACGAGTTCAAACATCATGGATTTCCATCGGTGTAGAACATTATTGCTTTTAACAAATGTGGAATTTGTAAATGTAACAAAACTGGAAATTTTTCAAATAAAAGATTTTTGTTTTCTTTTTGACATTTCAACGTTTTTTTTTTTCTCTTCCAATGTTAATGATGACAACGAATCGGATAAAATAATTAAATTTACGAAAGGACAGATTCCAATGTTTGTTTCATCTGGAATGAGTAGCAGACCTATCGCTAAAATACCAGAATATTAATGACTCTGTGAAATTGAAAGATGACACCAAGGAAGAAAAAAACAGAGGAAGACTTTTCGGTGTTCGATGTTTTCCAACCACCTAGAGGGGGAGAGACTTGACCATGGAGTGCCGGCGTTCGTTTCGAACCCTTGACCATTGAGTCCAAAGAAAAATTGACCGATCTGCTTTTTTGATGCTCCTTTATCAACTAAATCAAAAGAGATGTCGTCCCTAGTTTTTCGGGCAGTTTCCATTTGGCGTCATCGTCTATCTCCAGCTGAGTGTGTCGGGTCTCTTTGACGAGTGCGTCGTAGCCGGAATATCGTTAATTGTGATTTATATGCGATTGTCTTAATTAGACACACATAGGCAAGTGTTTTTGCAGCTGGTGCATATGTAATCAATAGCTTTAGGCTGCGTTGCCATCTAGTGTTCAAGTCCTGGATCGTCACTTCGGCGTTTGGTGGTTTTCTACCTCGTGTGGAGAGGGAGAGAGTCAAACTAGGAATATCGGCGGTGTTTCGAACCCTTGACCAATAGATCCAAAGAAGATGTTTACCAGTCGCTTTTTGCTGCGCCTTTATCAACTAGGCCAAAAGAGATGTCCCAAGATTCAACTTAAATTTGTAATAATCTCACATAAAAACAATTTAATTTTCAAATTTTTCCCGTTCTGTAACCCATTAGTAAATAGTTCATTCTTACTGTTCCCTGATACAATTCCAAACTGTCATTTAATTTATTTGACCATGCTCTCATAAAATCTCCTGAATCAACTTTGTCATAGACGTAAATCTGTCGGAAATAATCTTTACTACACCGATAAAAGTCTTCAAAATCCCTCAGAATCCCTTCATCTTACACAACGTTATCGAGAAAAAAGTGTTGAATATTAAAGGTGTAAACTTTTCTAATTTGTTTTTATAAAGAAAATATTAATGATAATAGTAAGAAATGACAATAAGAAACAAATAATTGAAAAAAAATTATAGTGAATAAAAATGAAAACAATAAAAAGAATGTGTGGAGACTTGCCAGGCATCTATCAACAGAAATGTTGCCATATATTTATTTCATAAGATGTTCGAATTTAATTTATAAAAATAATTAATATAATGATTATTTAACAATTTTCATAAATATATTTAATGGGTATTATTTTTTATGTGTATATATATATATATATATACTAATTTATCGTGTTAAAACGAAAGTAGTCGTATACTTAAATTTTATTTCTACTAAATGGACATATTACGACAGAATTAAATATTCTATTTATCATAATTGTTCCCTGTAATTAAACTTATGAATAACTCCTCATTATTTCAGGAATTCATGCAGAAATAAAGTATAAGTATTTGGGAAATAACTGTGGACCTCTCTCTCTCTCTCTTTCTTTTTCAGTCAAATTTATTTTTAAAAAAGCTCCTACCCTTCAACAAAAATTGTTCAATATAAATTTCAATACTGGCTTCTTTTAGTTTTGTTGTCTTAGTAGCTTCTAGTTTTGGAACATATCTTATTGTCATAATGCATTTAAAAAAAAGTTTCAGGAGGAAAAAGTGAAATTTTTATCTTGCTTATCTTTTATTTTTTTCAGATATATTATATTAATTTATATATATATATATATTATTTTTTTTTTATCTTTTTCAGGTTTCTTTTTGCATTGTTATATAAAAAAATATTTCTTTCCAAAAACTACGAATAATGCTTTCTAAGTGAGACCACAGTACCAGAGAAAGCTCGTTTAGAATTTTAAAAAAATATTTCTTTTATTTATGTCTATTTCCAAAGAATCAGCAAATATTATTGATGTAAATAAGCGATTGATAATTTTTTTCTTCATTAAATGATTTGATTGATTGTTTATTAACGTCGCATGTTGAAGCAGCTCGAGGGCTTTTGCGACAGACCTTAAATTTGCGACAGACAATTTATAAACCTCGGTCAAGTGACGAGGACGACACTTGAGCTGGTACCTACTTCTCCAAACTTTTACATCATGCCAATGGGAGGACTTGGAACCTCATGAGATTTAATGTGCTTCAACTCCGCTACATGGTGGGCCTTTAGTGGAATCAGGACTCGAACCCACGATTCGATGTGAATAACGACGGCCGCGAGATCGTGACTATGACTCGGTTTTTGACATTTCTAAGGAGAATGGTAGTTTAAACAGTAATAAGAAGACATGAAATATCCTTGTACTAATAATTGGAGTTGATTTAATGCGAGAGACTGGGATCTCATTGGATTTCGATGCAAGAAATTTCATCATGTCCAACGTAGATATAAAATGAAGCAATGAAGAAGAAATAAGCAAGTAAAAGAAATCGATAAATTAAAAGAAGATAATAAAGGTTTAGTTTAAAATCTGGAAAAGAAATGATAAGAAATAAGACTCAAGAGTTAAAAAAACGTTTTCGAGAAATTCGCAATGTCCGAAATCTTTCACTGGAGCTAATTCTTCACTCGTCCTCTACTTTTGAGAAACCAAAAGTTAGTTCAAACTTTTCGAATTTACAAAACAGCTGATGGGCGCGCTGCAGAAATACAACGAACATCGAACCACCAAAGGAAAGAGATTCGAATGCCAAGAAAAAGTGAAAGCCCCTACATGCTTTGCAGTCAGAAAACAGGGAACCAGCCAAATAGCTTCAACTTATCGCTTACTATAATCAAGATTGTACTTTGCTGCAAAACATTGTTTTTCAGTGATTTGCAAATACAATCATTATCTCATAAATATTCTATTGCACAAATTTTTTTATTGTTTTAAAATTTATTTTATTATTCAGAGTGATTTAGCAATATATAATCAAATGTTAGTGGATGGACTTTATTGAATCTCAGATATTCAACAATCGTTTATTCCTCGAGCATGGTTTGAAAAGGTAAAGAGATTTTTAAGTATCACTCTTATTAAGTATGAATTTTTGGGTATAACTCTTAATCTAAAATTTGAATTAAATTTTTTTTTAGATACTCCTGTAAGGTACTGGTGCATGCAAAGGCAAAACAAACACCCGCGTCTTGTGGAGAATGGAAATTTGTAATGATCTCGCAAAAAAAATTTAATTTCCCAATTTTTCCCATTCTGTAACTCATTAGTAAAGAGTTCATTTTTATTTGCTGGTACAATTTCAAATTATCCATTAATTTATGCGATTACGTGATCATGAAATTTTTTGAATTAACTTTCCCATAGTCTAAGGGAAATAATTCCCACGAAACTGATAATTGTCATCCAAATTCCTCTGAATCCCTTCATCTTATACCGCGTGAGTTACAACGTGATCTGCAGAAATCCCTACCTATAAATTCGAAAGTAAGGTAAAAGTCTCTCTCTTCTGCTGTAACAGAGACGGCGGAACTACATCTATTGCATGATACACTTTAATAATGTATATTTATTGCCTCGCTCTTTCAGCAAAAGGAATAAACAGTCTTAATTGTAATAAGGTGTTCAATTAAGACAATTATATATATATATATATATATATATTAATGATTACATTTAGTGAGTGGGTAATTTTAATGATTGTAATTTCCGAAATTACAATAATTAAAACTAACAGAAGAAAAATGAATTTATTAAGACAGAGCTCAAGTTAAAAAGTGAACATAACCTCAGATGATTTACATTTAAATTCTGGGCTGATCAGCATGAAAGCCCAGTCTTATGTCTATATATAAATTGCTACATAATTTAGCAAGAGAAATTTGCCATAATTGAAGACTCTTTTTTCCCCCCAATTGTATAACTAATCTACGACCAAAGAAGCGTAGTATAAAACTGATCTTGAATTCTGTCATAAGAGCTTGTATTTTTTTCAAAGATTTTCTTTGAAAAAAATACAAGCTCTTATGACATATATATAAAATATATATAAAAACAATGAATCTGAAAACAGCTTAAGATTTGTCTTTCAGCTATTGTGTAATAAATTAATAAATTTTAAACTTCTGCATGGGCTAAAAAGTGTCTATGTGGCGAAAAAAAAAATGGTTCTGTTTTTTTAGATCATTCTAACAAACAATTATGATTTAGTGATGAAGATATTAAAATATGTATGGATTTTCCTAATTCGAAGTAGCTTTGTTGTTCTTTGTTGTTTTTGGAAAAGTGTTATTCGTTTACATTCAAAAAAAAATGTGAATAATTTTAAAGTTTATAGTTTTTTTTGTTTAGTTTAGTTTAGTTTTTATTAACGTCGCACTGAATAATTTTCAAGACACATATCTCTAAAAATGAGCTATGTTTTAAAACTTGTATAAAACGAATAAAATATGACTCGTGTAAGAGGGTAAGCAACAATTCTGTTTCCAATGAACTTTGATTTCAAGATTTGACTTAAAAGAAGATCGATCTTCTAGGAAACCAAGCACTCCGCACCGGACATAGGTATGTATCCATTCCCACCGGTTGAGGAAATCAGGACCAATAACTGAAAAATTAATTTCTGCTATTCAACCAACAGAAAAAAATTGCGCCCCGTAGTTTCGAAGATATGAAGCCAATTTCATTGCACTCGAAATTCCGATTCGAAAGGGACACCAAAGATGTCCTAACAGGTCAATTGAAAAATCCCCGGCCTACCATAGTAAAACAAATTTTTTTGGGCAAAATTAGTTTTTTTTATGCAACATAATTCCCTTCAAGGATGATACACTGATTATAGCAACCCTCCAACTTTTCGATACCATTTTTGTAGTACGATTTGTCCTTTGTTTCAAAATAGGCCTCAGTTTCGGCGATCCCCTCTTCATTCGACGAAAATTTCTTCCCAGCGAGCATTCTTTTGAGATCTGCTCCATTGAGAACAGGAAATAGTCGCTGAGGAATAGTTGAATACAGGAAACAGGAAATAGTCGCTGAGGAATAGTTGAGATTTCATCCATTGAGAACAGGAAATAGTCGCTGGGGGACAGATCTGGAGAATACGGTGGATGAGGAAGCAATTCGAAGCCCAATTCATGGATTTTTGCCATCGTTTTCACTGACGTGACACGGTGCATTGTCTTGGTGAAGCAGCACTTTCTTTTTCTTCAAATGCGGCCGTTTTTCGGCGATTTCGTCCTTCAAACGGTCCAATAACGCTATGAAATAGTCGCTGTTAATGGTCCTTCCTTTTTCAAGGTAGTCAATGAAAATTATTCCATGCGCATCCCAAAATACAGACGCCATAACCTTGCCAGCCGACTGTTGCGTTTTCCCACGCTTTGGAGCGGGTTCATCGTGTGCAGTCCACTCGGAAGACTGTCGATTGGACTTCGGAGTGAAATGATGGAGCCATGTTTCATCCACTGTCACATATCAACGCAAAAACTCGGGTTTATTACGCTTGATGATCTTCAAACACTGCTCCGAATCATCAACTCGTCGTTGTTTTGGGTCAAAAGTGAGCTCGCGCGGCACCCACTTTGCACAGAGCTTTCTTTCTCATACCCAAATATTCGTGAATATGATGTACACGTTCAGTTGATATCTTTAGAGTGTCTGCTATTTCATTCAATTTCAATTGACGGTCATTCAAAATCATTTTGTGGATTTTTTTAATGTTTTCGTCGGTAACAACCTCTTTTGGGCGTCCACTGCGTTCACCGTCTTCGGTGCTCATTTCACCACGTCTAAACTTAGCATACCAATCCTTGATGGTTGATTTTCCTGGGGCAGTGTCCGGAAACTCGGCATCAAGCCAAGTTTTTGCTTCAACTGTATTTTTTCCCTTCAAAAAGCAATATTTTATCAACACGCGAAATTCCTTTTTATCCATTTTTTTCACAGTAACAAAAGTTGCTTCACTCAAAATGCTATAATTCACAAACTAATGATCCGACAGCTGTCAAATGTATACACGCATCTTTTCAGGGTTAAGGGCTAACTAAAAAACATATGGATTTAATTCTAGTAGCGCCATCTATGTGTCAGGCTGGGGACTTTTCAATTGACCTGTTAAATGTTCAACTTGAACGACGTGTCCCAGGACATAGTAAATACTTATACTTGTGTACAACTAGTACTTTAAAATATGTTAGGGCAACAAGCACTTCATAATATTATGAATATCATTTATTTTTTAATCAAAAATAAATTAGTATTAATAGCACTAGGTAGCCTGTCATTTAACTCCATCTGTCCAACCGTAAGGTCGAGAGTAATGACGTCTCATTTCTTCAACCGTATCTCTGTGTAGGCCCACATCTCCTTAAGGGTACTTAATACCTTCTGAAATAAAAAATAGTGCATTTTGAAACTCTTGTTCGATCTATCATAAATCAATGATTTTTATTCATTTTAATGTGAATCTTTGACAGTTTGTATAATAAAGTGTTAAGTTTGAAGTACTGAATCAATTTTCGTTATTAAATTAATATATTTTTAAACATGAAATATGCGGACAAAAATTTAAGAAATAAATTAGCTTACCTTCTGTTACTCACAAAATAACATTTTACTCTAGGAGCATCATTCTTACACCAAATTAAAACTAAGTAACGCCCTTATTCTGTAAACCTCAAATTTTAAATTTATCTCACATTTAAAAAAAAAATCGAAAAATTAATAAAAAAAAAAAAAATCTTAAAATTTGGAGTTAGTAACTTTTTTTTCATCTATCACGCTATAAAAATAAAATCTGATCATCTCATTAACAAAACTAAGCTTCACAGAATAAAGATCTACAAGTATAACACCCATGTAAAATTTTAAAACTCTACATGCAAATTTTTTTTTTTTTTTTTTTTAAATCCTGCGAGAAAGTGAGAAAATAAGAAACAGAGAAAAACAATTTGTTTACATTGCATTTGAAGAACAAGTCACTTCAGACATTTATATCTTTAACTGCACAAGGCGTAATAATTGTCGGATTTCGACGCGGTTTGCTTTAAAATGCTAATAACATTACACACTATGTTTTGAAAATAAATTTGAAAAATCGAATTTTTGAAGATGCGAAGGTATTAAGTCACCTTAAGTTCTCATCACAACAACGACAAACGGAAGCAAGAACCCCATGTAGCTTCCAAGTTCAACGAGAGTTGTAAAAATCTAGTAATTGATTAAAAAAATATAGCCAATGAGGTATTACTTTTTAATCAAGCCTCGTAATTATTTTTCTGTGATTGTAAGTATGGATGTGATGTGATTGTTTGTTAATAACGCACTGAGAAGCTATACAAGAGCTATGAGGACGACACCAGGGCTGCCCCCTTCCCTCCCCAAATTTTCACACCACGCCAACGAGAGAACTTGGGACTTCAATCAGATTTTAAGTGCATCAGCCACGCTACACGGTGGGTCTTTTGTGGCATCGGGGCTCGAACTACGACTCGATGAAAATAACGCTGGCCGGGAATCCGTGACCATAATTACAAGGATACCGCAACCACAGGTCGTAAGTGGAGGAGAAAGTGTAAAATATATGTAATTCTTTAAAAAGAGAGAGAGAGAAAATACATGTAGCGATTATGCTATTTTTTCATTACATGTGTCGAATACTCTATAAGTTTAGGGCTGTTTATTCTCATTTGGTTTAACTCACCCAACACGCAGATCTAATTTCAACAAGGTGGACAGCGGTGCAAACATTAAGAAATTATCACCACCCTTGCGGAGCAAGACAAAAAAAAAAAAAAAAAAAAAACTCCGCTCGGTGCAGGGAGGAGGCAAAAATGTTGAAAGCCTAAGTTCTCAACACACTAATATACAGACCCCTCCCAGCAGCACTGTTGCAGTACGTCTTGGTAATCGCATTAGTAGTTCAGTGCGGTAAGTTAGTTGTCGGCCATCTGATGTGAGAACAATTTTATGGCATGACTTGTTGAGAAAAGGTTAATGGTAACTTAGTGGGTCTCTTATTCCTATGAAATAGAGAGGTGCAATGGTAAACTGTGACAGAAAAAGCTGGTAGGTATAAAATGCTTCAACACCCAGGGGAGTAGCTATGGTATTTGACCTCTTGTTTACTGATAGGAAAACTATGCGTAGACTAAACAAAGAAGAATTCGAAAAAAAGACAGGGAAGTGTAGAAAACAACGAATGTCTTATAACTCGGATTATAAATTGTGACTATTTTTGGATAACGTAATCGAGATTTGAATATAATGCTATCTGCAATTTTCTATGTGATTTCTTTTAATTTTTACTTACCAAATGAAAAAAAAAAGTTTTCGATGCGTAAGTAATTAATATGTAATTTGTATGCATATTTCACTAATCCGTATGACGCAAATAATTGTTATTCGTGTATCCACGAATAGCAACAAACAATAAATCACAAAATTAATTAAATGCACAATACATATATCAATAAATGTGCGAGATATTGTAAACATTTATATATATATATATATATATATATATATATATATACGGATGTACTAATGGAAACTGAATTAAAAACTATCCAAATTATTTCTGCTAAATACAGACATCTTAAAAAAATAAATCCATTCCTTCCGCTGGAAATGTTATTAATGAAAGAAAATTGAAGCACGAAACTCAGGAATTTATTATAGTTTAGCTTATGTGACATATATATCTATAGGATGTGTCATTATCGACTTAAAACATATGCACTTGATTGATTGATTATGTGTGGGTATAAAGCAACAAAGGCTATGATCCCAACATATGCTTTTAGAGAGGTGTTTAGATCACGTCGTTATCACGTGACTAATTATAATGCTTTTTATATATATATATATATATATATATATATATATATATATATTTAAAAGCTTTTCTATATATATATATATAAATATATGTATATTTAATAGCAAATAAAACACACTAAATTGTATGCATTTCCTGATAAATATATGTTTATTTATTTGTTTACTAAGCTTCTGTCCGACTGTCTATTTCCGCCATAAACAAGGTCCGTTAACCACTGCCGATACGTCTCGTAATTTTGAGCCACGGTCAGATGACGAGGTCGAAACTTGAGCTGGCACACTACTCTCAACATCCATGCTACTTCAACGATGATACATAATTGATAGGACAATAAATAAAATTCTGCAAATTGATTCATTGATTGATTGGGGTTAACATCGCACATATAAGGAACACGAAGGTTATTTTAGTGACATACCTCATTGAACATGGTCAAGTGACAAGAACGGCACTTGAACTAGCCATCCACATTGTGAACTTCCGAACCCGGCAAAAATTAGAACTTTGAGCCCCGCTTTACGAAGGAACTTAGAGATATCAGGATTCGAACACACGGCTCGACTGAATTGACTGATTCGAGGTCCACGGACTCGCGAACTCAATCACTCGTGTACCGCACCTACCATTTTGATTTGACTTAACTTTGCATAACGAGCAATAATTTTAAAACTATTTATTAGCCACCAAAGGGGTTATTCTTTTTACATACCCTTTAAATTGTTGTCCCAGACCACTTCTTCCACCTAATTGCTTTTCAATTTTGTAATATGTAAATTAGATTTTTTCATAACCATTTATTACCATGTTCTTTTTTCTGATGTTACGGTTCTATTCATAGACTTAATGTTAAATGTTTCTACATTTTCTTTGTATTATACTTAATGGTTTTGTGGATATTATTCAAATATCTTGATTTTACGGCTCTATCCATAGGCTTAATGTTAAATATTTCTACATTTTTTTAAATTCAATTAAATAATTTACCGTTTCCTTTCCTTTAAGTACATTTAGCTTAAAGTATATTCAGTTTAATAATTAACCATTTCCTTTAATTTTAGTTGCAATTACCTTAAAATATATTAATTTTAACAATTAATCGATCGCTTTAATTTTAATTACATGTAGCTTATATTATATTCAATTACATATAATTTTTTATTACATTTAGCTTGAAATATATTCAGTTTAACAATTTATCGTTTCCTTTAATTTTAATTCCAGTTAGCTTAAAATATATTCGGTTTAATAATTTCCCGTTTCCTTTAATTTTAATTACATGCAGACTTTATAATATTCAATTTAATAATTTATCTTTCGCTTCAATTTTGATTATATTTAGCTTAAATATATTCAAATTAACAATTTATCGTGTGTTTTAATTTCATGTAGCCTATATTATTCACGTAAATCAAAATGAAAAAATGCAACTGATTTTTTTGTACGTTCCTCCAGAACAATATTGTTCGTATGATCGAATGAAAACAGTACCTGGAGGAGATATCAATATAACCTTTGCAAATGGATAAGAGAAAGAACTTATTAAGGACTTTAAAATAATCGATTTAGAGTTAGGAGCCAATGCTAAACATTATATATATATATTACTACTACACACTTGGAAATACTACAATCGACACTATATTTTCTACAAAAAGCTTAAAAACTGAATTCAATTTATGTGGAGTGTATGATAGTGTATTTGCTATCACAAACCTTTGTATGGAAGATTCGAATAAAAATAAATTAATTTATTTAAAAAGCAACAACATTTTTTAACCACCTTGAGTGGCTAAATCTGTTCTTTGCAAAACTTTGTATAGAAGATTTTTTTTTATTATTAATTTTTTCATATTATTTTTGTATTTAGATTATTTGATTTAAAGATATAAAATAGGGCAAACACTTTTCAATACATTGGTAGGAATCATTAATTAATTAATTTAATACTTATTTTATTAACTTATCTAATGTTATGTACATCAATTCTATGATTTAATTATACACAAATTTGTTCTTTTATTTTTAGTTTATTATGAAAAAAATTGGATTTAATAGATTTAACTCTAAGAGTTATTTCATGATTATTAGAATTTTATAAGTACTATGCTGTTTTTCTTAAATTGTAATGCTAATTACATTTCAAGGTGTATAAATTATTTTAGAGGTAACATAACTCATTTTTAAATGTGGATGAATGAATCGATTTTTTAGCTTGACGGAGAATATTTTTTTGTGATTTCATAAGATTTTTTCGACGGTGATTGTTATTTCTATGATGTTGATTTCTGCTGGCGCCTAGGCCACTAAGAGCTACTTGGTGTTATATACTTCACCTAAAGCCTTTTTTTGTTTACTTAGTTTTACGATGCATAATAGCTTTGTGCTAGGATAAAACAAAATTTTCCTTTTAATAAGATACGAATTATTTAAATATATGACAATACTTTTCCTTTTCAAAAATTCTGAATATAATTTATTATATTAAATGAATGAAAAATTATTGCTTGGAGGAAATACATTTCAAAAATTATTTTGATAAAAACTGAGATTCAAGTAATTATCAAGATAAATAATTAAGAAAAAAAAGTACTAAAGACTAATTTAATCAATGTAAAATTGTATTAAAAACTGATAAAGAAAGGAAGAATTATCAAGAACTACTACTCTTCACAAACTGCCTTTATAATACAACGGGTTTTCTAAGCAACTGTGTTAATAAGCACAATCATTTTGAGCAAAGAGCAATGCTAATGTGCCTGTATGGCTATAAGAGGAGATCTCGCTCCATATTGAAGCAGATCACGTGTTGAAATCAGATATGATGTATTGTTATGTTTTCATTCTGTGTATCTTTAGGAAAGGAAATAAGCCTATCTTTTTATTAAAACGTTTTTCTGAATTTCACTTGGTGTGTGTGTGTGTGTGTGTCATCAAATTTTCGATCGTTAATTTAACCAACTTCCCATCAAGCTAGAGCTTTGAAATTTTGAGAATCGTTCGTACTCGCCTAACAATGCAATATTTAGACGTTTGCGACAAGTTTTAACTCATATTTTCTTTAATAATGCAGTTTAGCCCAAACACTTGGCGCGATTTCAAAAATTGGCACCAAACTTGGCGATTTTTTTTTTTTTTTTGGCTGAGCGTTAAATCAGTGAAACTGAACAGGGTAGCCACATTTGGCAAAATACTGCCAAATAATTCTTGTCGCCAAGGGTAAACCTTTTCTGAATTCTGGTTCCCATTTTTTTTTAATAAAATGACTTACAAACTTTCAAATGCATGTTTTGATTTTATGAGTATTATGAATTTCTTAATATGCTCACAAATGTATCTTTTTAAGTAAATTTTAAAGTTAAAAATAACTAACAGTTTTAACTAATATTTCAATAATTTTCTTTAATATACTTTGCTACCATATAAAAACGTTATTTTTAAAAACGTTGGTTTTTATATCGAATTATTTCTTTTACGCATTATTTCTGAAGTATTGTTTGATTGATGTTTTTTGCCAAATACTATTAAATTACGACGAATAAAAAAAAATTTCTTCTGATCTTTCCTTTGTTTTTAGAAACCAATTTATTTTTCATTTTTTCTGATGAATTAGCACAGAAATATTAAGTGCGTTCTTGTTAGTAAATAATTCTTATGGAATAGCATTTGATAAATGGGCTACCGGCTGCAGTATTGCCATTATGATGTTACTGTGATTCTTAATATGACGAAAATTTAAAGTTGTGTGGATCTTGGTTGACCATACTGTCATCCTGACGTCTGGCGTGGTTTTTTTTAGTGTATTGCGAGGGCTCTTTTCAACAATGGCGACAGAAGTTAAAACGCCTTAATAACTGACACTCAAACGAGGAACTCCTTGTTGATTCGGTTGTTGAAGGCGTCACAAATAGACGCACCAGACAAGCTGTCCGGACCGAAAAATGGGCAGTTCAAACCTAACCCGTCACAAAAGTTAGCCGACGACCGTCCGTCACGGAAAAACCACGCCTCAAAGTTAAAAGAGAGAGAGAAAAAAATTAATGTTGGTGTGCAATATCAAACCAAACTGAGCTTGTTTATCTTCTTAATACGTTTGTATGTGTAAGTGTTCGACTATTTTGATATCTGATTATTCAAAATATCTTTTCAGTTCGATTAATGATCATTTACGACCAAACTTTGGTTTTACATTTCCTTTCAATCATAGCTCAGCCTACAATCTCTATTATCAAGCACCGTCTTTTGTTGTGATTCTGGGAATTCCTTCTCGACCCTCGCCCATTAAATCATCCCTATTTTTTCGATGAGATTCCGGGATAAACCGTTAACTTGCGTTTTGAGGGCTATCCTTTAAGGCCTAATCACTGCATCAAGTGCATTATCTCTTCCCTCTTATCCGAAAACCCCAGAGGGGTGACTGAATCCTGGGTTATCAACCCTGGGTCATACATAGACTCCACTGTATATACTTTACAGCTTTCGCAATACCACGTAATGATCTTCAAGACAGTCGGTGGAGTTTTATTACTTCTGCAGTTGCAGAACTCTGTCTCCCAGTTCAGTTTGTTGAGATAACGACTGATTAAAAAGAGGCAATGATCTTCGAGGAATATATCACCGCAATATTTTCAAGAAGAAAAAATTTTTTTTTGAAAAAATTTCTGAGCTAAGTTTACTGTTGTTTTGTTATTGGGCTGCATAGAAAGAATCTTTTATGATTTTGAATTCGTATCTGATATTGGTAAAAATTCTTTTTTAAATAAAATTAAATGATTGGATTCCCCGTAAATTCATCCAATTTAATTATTAAAGTAATAATTCAAATTTTGAAGGAAATTTAGGATGGCGCATTCTTTATCATTTGGTCATGCACATTAAAATGCAAAGTTTTAGGCTAAAGTTATCAAGTTCATAATTGTAAAAATTCAATCAAAAACGTTTCTAATATTTGCTTTTTGTTGGAAATACTCGTAAATACATGCTTTATTAAACGATTATTCTTACTGTGTTTGAAATTTTCATTTGTCATCCAATTTTTACATTAAATTACAACAGACAGGCTCAAAATTTAATGTTGAAGAAGCCTTTCGTTACTTGTTGGGCAATAGAGTAAAAAAGGAAGTATTAGCATTTTAGTATTTATTGGAGATAATATTTTTATTTTTGATTATATATAGCATGTATCCTGATACACTATAAGTCAATCATTGAGCATTTACGATATTGTAGAACCGAAAGAATATAGTACTGTGCAAATATATATTCGAAAATAATAATAATTCCAGAATTTGTTAATGCTGTTGTGTGTACACTTTGATAATATACAGTTTAATTTTCAGATAAAAAATATCTCTTTATTAGAAATAGCCTCTTCGAAAGGATTTGGGTTTGAATCCACCATTTTTTTTTTTTTTTTGGCGGACATAGTTTTAACTTCAAATTAGTAAGACTACATTTTTATAGCATTTTTTATCGAAATACTTATGTTACAAAAACATTGTTTCAGAGAAAATTCTGCATATTTATTTGTGGTTCTTAACCAGTAGAATATTTTTAACCCAATCATGCTCATTACCCTTTATTTCACTTGAATGAAATATTTGGTAGGTTTCAAATTGAGCCATAAAAGCTAAGTTGTATCGAAATGTTTGCTCAAAAGGGTCCAAATATGGGTACAATTCTTAAGTCTGAAAACTGCGCATTAAAATTAATTCATTGCGTTTTCAGTAAAAAGGATGCTATAAGTTTGCGGCTGTCAAATTTTTTTGCGGTAGTAGAACATTTGATATTTTTGTGCAAAACAATTTCAATACAACATTAATTTTAAATCAAGGGGTGCCAAACTTTCTGAAATCAAGGATTTAATGAAAAAAAAAAAAAAAGGGGGGGGGGGGTTGATCGCAAAATAACTCTATTATTGAAGGAAAAAACAAAACAGAATCGTATTGTGCGAATCATCATGGGTCGCGGGTTCGGAACCTTACTTTTATAAAAGAATAAAGCAATTTCATACAAAAAGTATTTCACAATATAAATTCAGTTTTTTTTCAATCTGCTATTGTGTATTGAATTTTTTTGCTAGGGAGAGAGAGAAAGAGAACGATCTAGAGTTTCTTTTTGTATCATATTAATTCTTGAAAATCTCAATTTTTCCAACTTCAAAAGAAAAAAAAAAGTAGTTTAGGGACTTTTTTTTTTTTTATTTAAAAGCACAAATGATTGTCCCTTTCGTTTCTGAAGTAATCCCAATTGATATACTCAAAAACGAATCGTGTCTTGTGGAGAATGCAAAGCTTGCATCCACTTCTCACAGTACAAACTATACAATACTAAATAAAGTTAGAAAATTACAGACTATTTTTCAAATTTCATTTTAGTAAACCCCCATGGTCAAACATCTTTATCATATTATGGTACAGATAAACCCTAAACCCATAAATAATTTATAATTTTACGCCTAAAACAATATTGTTTTAAAAGAGAGACCAAAATCAAAAGTTTTATTTGAAAAATTTTAAGATTAGATGACAGGAAAAGTGAGAGGGCAGATGACATAAAATAAAAATTATGTTTTTGCACTTTGGAAACAGAATTGGGGAGAAAAACATCTTGCGAGGAATATATCAAAATTAATTAATATGTTTTTATTTAAAAAAAAAGGCTTAAAAGTGTTACAAAAATCTATATGTCTTTTTAAGATGAACAATGTAGAAGTTACAATAACCCATATTTTTTTAAATTTATTTTAATGAGATATTTCTTTTTCTGTGATCATTTCAATCATAGAAGCATAAAATGATAAAAAATATTATAGATTGGGATTCTTGAAAAGCGGTCTCTTAAGGTTATTAGAAAACTTAAGCAATAATTTTTTCAAATTACTTTTTCTCTATAATCTCGAATAAATAAGAAAACAAATAAAAAAAAAAGCAACGTACAAAATTTAAAATGTATATAAGTTTCCTCCTTACCCGATAAATTTAACAACTTAAAGGTTATATTTTAGAAATTTATTATTATTATTTTAGCTTTTTCTTTCAAACCACAGTAAAACATTATCATTCGATATCCCTTTGTAACTACTCTCCAATAAAACTTCCAGCAGATTAAATCTACAGTTACGCTAAACCAAAAAGAAAACAATATATATTCGAAAAAAAAGTTATGCTTCCAAACCAAAGAAAGCCCTTTTAACCGTGTTGTCTAACAATCATTACAGAATTCCCCTTTTCTTCCAGAGGAAAAAGAAAGAAAAACTGAAAAAAGCAGTGTCCCCTTATTTTTTTTCCCAAGCCAAGACTATTCATTACCAAATTCCTCTGGTGTCTTTGTATGTCGTTGTTGTGCACAGCCGGTGTAGAATGGGGTCAACGCTGACTATTTTTATGGAATCGGTGGTTCCTCCGTACGATAAGAGACGTGAAAGTGCTTGAAATCCAATCCTCCAGTGAGAGGGTAGACTCGATAAAATGCAAAGGGAGAAGCCGCTTTTCTCTTTCCCCCCGCAGATAAAAGACCGCTTGTGTGGAAACGGCGCGTTCTTAGACCGTGGGAGTGGCCGATGCATCAATCTTGGGCTTGCGCACCCATCAGAAATTTGCTTAGAGGACTCCGAGCGCACCCTTTTATCTTCCCTACCCAACTTTCACTGACGGTGCTAATAAAATTTTATGGATGCAGACAGTGGGTGCTAAGAAGGGTGTCCGGGGTTAGAAACCCTCCTTGGAAATGATTGCAATGAAGCATTTTAATAACGAAAAAAAATGGTGAAATATAATTAAAAAAATAGAAACTAAATTGACTAAATTGAATTCCCTAAATTAAAAATAAGAGCACATACATTTTTTCAGATTAATTTTTTTAAAAAAAGGAATGTGAAGATATTTTTTTAATTGCTGAAAAATTTACATCACAAAACAAATAAGAAAGAGAAAATAACTGAAACGAAAACATAAGAAAATTAGCAAAATGATAAACAACAAAATATATAAAAGTACAAATCTAGGCAAGAAAAAATGAAAACAAATGGCAGAAATATATCATAAAAGAAACTGAACCACAACATTTAAAAATTTTGAATCTGGTGTATGGAAGATTATAGAAGGTTTCAACAAGTTTTAGATGCCCAGCATTCACTTACAAAAAAATGTTACATAAAAAATATAGTAATTATAAAGCTCAAAAGATGCCAAATTTAGTACAAACCAACAAATAATTTACTACCTTTAAAACTTTATATATATATATATATATATTCCTGATGCCATTCTTTTTTAACTTTAATTTATATAATCACGTACTCTTAAAATCTGTAATGTCGGCTGTTCCCATGGATTCTGAACTGTACGGATAATCCCTACTAGATTTTCTGCCTGCAACTTAAGTCCCAAGAATCCATATACCAAGACCACGTAAACTAAAGGAAAAATCCCTTGTATATAAAGAAACGCCAGGAAAAATTCACTCTCTTTCGCTTCCTCCGTGAAGGCCGACACTGCACTGCTCATCTCCAGAAAATGAGAACAATTTGGTTCACGAAATCTAATAGGCGTAACATGCGCTGCGTTTATCACCACATGTTCTGGTCTCTCTCTCTCTCGCTCAGTTACTGTGGAATAGACAATTTAGTTAGAACTTGGCTTCGACTCATTATATTTAATAAATTAAAATTTTCCAAATCATTATTTATTTATATATCCATTTTTTAAAGATTATTATATTGTATGAAAGAATATTAAGAGGCAGAAGCTATATACACACTTAAGGTTGCCACTCATTCTTACCCTTTGCTTAGCTTCCTGGGACAGTTAGAATTTTCTTTTCTATCTTGTTCAGAGAGCATTTCTATATATCCTTTTCAACTTTTTTAAATACACATTTAGCTTTTTTGAAAATCAAGAAATAGCTAATACAACTGCAAGAACATTTTTTTAGATAGATATTACTATAACATTTTGCTGTAGCTCAAAATATTATATTGCAAAAATTTAAACTTGTAATGCTATGAAACACTCTATAACAGTAAAGATTGAACTATATAACCACTATTATCACATAGATTCCTATTATGTCCCATTTTATTGTATTGATACAAATTATAAATTGACATAAATTTCGAAGATTTCGCAAAAAAAAAAAAAAAAAAAAAAAAAAAAATCTATAAAAAAAATGTGTGTTAAAATATCATCATCTATACATTTTTAAATAACAAGGTTGCTAGTAGTTCACTTACTGAATTAGGCTTAAGTCATCATAATGAAATTTACAGAATTGAAACAAATAAATTTGAATTTTGATGTTTCTCAAAAATTTCATTTTAGATTCCATTAACGTCGCACTAGGAGCAACTCGAGGAGTATTGGCGATGGACCTCGTAATTTTGAACCTCGATCAAGTGACGAGGACGACATCTGAGCTGGCACCACCTCTCCTAACTTCTATACCACGCCAAGGGAGTACTTTGGGTCCTGATATATTTAACGTGCATCAGCCCCGGCTACACGGCGGGTCTTTAGTGGCATCAAGTATCGAACTTAGGACTCAACGAAAACAGCGGGTCACGAGTCCGAAACCATGACCACTAGGCTACTGCTACCTCGTTTCATTTCAGTGCTTTTTTATGTGAATTTTAAGCTAAAAAATTTTAAATTATACATCTATTTTATATCTTTTTAGCCGTATTCTGTAGTGCAATACACGTAAGAAGTAATCCTTTTCAATTATTTTCAAAAAAGCGTCTAGGCGTATTCCTTAAGTCATGGGTGTCTAAACTAAAACCGTTTGAGGGCCACACTGCAAGAAAAAAAAAGTTTGCTGGGCCACATTGCAAAAAAAAAAAAAAAAAAAAAATGCTGGGCCACACATACAATATTTTTTCAACAAATTGAAATAAAAATTAACTCAATGTAGTTTTATTAAAACAAATTAACTTCTTTTTATTAATTTTTTAAAATTTGAATTAGATATGCATTGGTACATATTTATTTTAAATTTGTAAAAGTTTCATTTCATTTAGTTTGGATTTCATAAAGATGGAAGTGGCCGTGGTAGCCTAGTGGTCATGGTTTCGGATTCCGGCGGTTTTCGTTCAGTCGCGGGTTCGATTCTTGGCCGCTTAAGATCTGCCGTGTAGCCGGGGCTGATACATGTTAAATCTGTCGGGGCGTGGTGTGAAAATTAGGAGAGGGGTTACCAGGCTCAGGTGCCGTCCTCGCCACTTGACCGAGGCTCAAGATCCATCGCCAATAGCCCTCGTGTTGCTTCTAGTGCAACGTTAATAAAAACTAAAGATGGAAAAAATTTAAATTAATGAGAAGGATGAATTTGCTTTTGTTGGACAAGGAAATCGAAAGCGGGTTCAATAGACGAGGTTGCAATTCTTAAGGCATTTTCAAGATATTTGTCAGTGATCTTTGTCCTATTTTTTTTTTTTTTTTTGTAAGCTTCATTCTTGAAAATAATTGTTCACAAATATAGGTACTGCCAAAAGTTGGAGACATTAATAAAACATGGTTGTGAAAATTAGGATATTTATCGCGAGGTAGGTAATCTTTATAAGACTCCAGTAAAGAAACATTCTCAAATTTTTCTTTCAGTTCAATGTCACTTTGCAGTTCAATGCTTTCCATTTGAAGGTAATTTATTTATTTCTAGAGATAATGGTGGAAGAAAACGATTTGAAATATTCTTCATTTTTTCGAAAATCTTGAAATCTACTTTCAAACTCTTGAATTAAATCAAAAATTAATGCAGCATATTTTGCATATCTTGTGCAACTCACAGGATTATGTGCAGCCGAAGTACTGAAATGTGTCAAATCTTTTACTTTTATTTGATTGTGCCAAAATTTCAACTTTCTTTCGAATGCTGTTATTGTTTGGAACATATTATTAATAAATTGATTTTTTCCTTGAAGTCTCAAATTAAAGTCATCCAAATGTTCTGTTAAGTCTACTAAAAAAGTTAAATCTAAAACCCAATCTTCGTCTTCAAATTCATTCACAGGTTTCCCTTTTGTTTCCATAAATATTTTTGTTTCAGTTCTCAAATCGTAAAATCTTTTGAGCATTTTCCTCTTACTGAGCCATCTTACTTCTGTGCAATATATAACATCTGCACATTCAGTTCCCATTACCTAAAGAAACTCTTCAAATTGTCTATGATTAAGTCATTTTGCTCTTGTAAAGTTAATGGTTTTTTATATATATACAACGCTTAATACACTTTCCATTTTTAAAATTTTTCCCAATAAATTGCTCTGATGTACAATACAACTTTCGCGATGGCCCCTTTTTCTGTGAAGAACTCCCTTGCTTAAAAGGATTAGGATATCAAAATACAATGTAATATACTGCATACAAATATTATAATTTTTCACAAAATTCGCCGTTGAGTGAATACACATATAATTCGAAACGTACATTCTCATGGCATACAAAGTTGTTTTTATTTAAATTTTTATTTCAAAATAAATGTCATCGAATCGGTTATGTATGAAAAATATTTAAACATTTATTTTTTTAATAAAAGTGTTTAAGTTTAAATATTTTCAAAATTTGCGTTTGGGCCGCATTTTAAAGGCGTTTGGGCCGCATGCGGCCAAGCTTGACAAGCTTGCCTTATAAGTGATGCTAAAAATCTTTAAAGTTACAAGCCTGGAACCACGAGTCTTTTTTTCGAACCCAAACTTACCTTCTTTAAATAATATATTCAAACTTTCAGCGAACCTCCAAATTCATTTGAAGAAAACTTTTTGCATGACTTATTCTCTTAGAGATAAAAAGTTGAGAAGAATTGAAAAAATAAAAGGTGGAATTATGCGGTCATCTTTAATGCATTAAAATAATATAAAAAGTCCCTCTAAATTTTTACAACCTAATCACAAAAATGGCTCTATTAGATTTGATATTTATTTTTGTTTGGAAATATATTATTTTTTTATATAAACAATTCTGGACAGAATATTATTCACGATTAAGAAGAGATGATTTAATTTTTTGCAAATTGTAAAATCAGAAAAACTACACACGAATGAAGTGAAATTAGTGAAATCAATAAATGTTTATTTTTCTTTGAATAGTTTCAATCAGCTATGATACGACATTTTAATATTGAATGCCTCTTCCATTTAGGAATAGCCCTCATTATTCTACGCATCTAATCTTCTATGATTCTATGAAATTAGGATTCGGCACAGTTCGATTTGACCATGGATTGGCAGAAAAAGTGTCAAAGGAGAAGCAAGGGATCACGGTAGCTGGTCCAATGTTACCATAGAGTGCGTGTGGCACACGTTGTTTCAGTCGAGCAACGTATTTAAATCCTATTTCGTTTGAAGAACGGTATGTAGAGAGATTGAGGCTCCTTAAACCTCTCTCTCTCTGTGTGTGTGTGCGTAGGGGTTAAGCATTCGTGAATAAGGAGAGTAGATGTCAGTTTAGGTGTCAACCTCGTCCTCTGACTGTGGTTCAAAATCAATGAGGTGTATCGGTTGTGAATAGTGGACCTGTATAGGCAAAAATATGTAGCTGGAAAACGTTCAATAAGAAAATGCCTCTCTTGGAAATAAGGAATAATTAATATATGTAAGGATTATAAGGATGAGTCCTATAAGTTTTCGGTATCCAAATAAGGATACGATCCCTGGTGAGTCAATAAAATGCATTCGACTCACCATTGTGTACAAAAAGATTTCAATCTGTTTTTCTCTTTTAAGTGAAGTAACAGTTTTAGTAAATGACTTCATCTTTCACATTGTTTTGCGTTTGGTGAAAAGTCTCACGTCAACATTTTCTAAGAATAAAAGGGAAAAGAAAGCAAAAATAAGTCCGTGGCATCGTGTTTATCAACTTCCTACTTATAAATAACGATTTTTTTTTTCTTTTTCTGAGTTTCAATAATATAAAAAAAAAGGTGCAGATTTCTGTGGGCGAAAACTTCTAAATATAGATTCACTTCGCTGTTTTATTTTTGTAAAGTTAAACTAATCATGTTTCCTCATTTTTATAAGATTCGGATGCTTTGATAATATAGGGTTATTTTTAAATAATGTACATCTTTCTGATTTCCTAATGTCATTAGTAAAGTATAGTGTTCAGTAATTTTAATATTATATATACTCGCTTATACATTAGCTTGCAAATCTAAAGCAACAAATGCATTTTTCAACATACAGCCATGAAATTCTTGAAAAGGGCTTTTTGCAACTAGTGCAGTGAAAAGGCAGCTCAGTAGATATGTTATGCATATGCAAATATTACCACTATTATTTCAGAGGGAATTGAATGAATGAAATGAAGACAAGAATGGCTAATGGCTACAATAAAACCATTAAGATGACTTTGCACGTGGTAGAATGATCACAAACTTGAAGAAGGTCGTAGTTTGGCGAGTGTTCTACAAGGAATTGACAAAAGTGTAGTTTCAAGAACTTGGAAAGCTTCCAAAGGACAGGTACAGTTCAAAGAAAAATTGGCGATGGTTGGCTGAGGAAAAAACGGCGATGTGATATCGAATTGTATATCACTCTGCAGGCAAAAAAAAGAGACCGGTACCAGATATCGGGCTACATTGCTCAGCTGCTGCGTACAACAACCAGACGACTTGTATTATGGTTTACTGTGACCTGACTTTTGCAAAAAGTATCCTATTCACCTGTCTTCCTGAAAGCTGCATTCCCTTCCGAATGCGGCACTGTTTGCAGTTGTGTCAAGAGCACAAAGACTGGACATCTCTTTAATGGAGCCACGTTCGTTTTACTGATGAGAGACGTCACAGTCTGAGCAACGATTCTCAGGGCAAGTTGATATGGAGGGAGGTAAGAACATGGTTACATCCATCTGACATCAGAGAAATAGACCGTAAGAGTGGTCCTGGAGTGTTTGTGGAAAAAGGTATTATATTGAATGGACGAACACAGGGCTCCATATTTTCGACAGAGGCTCATTTACAGGAGATGAAACACAGGTTACAGATATGAAATTATCCTCCCTCTCGTGCGTTTGTTCCGAGGTGCCATGTGTCCAGGCTTTATTTTTGTGGACGACAATGCACGTCTACACAGGACCTTTGCTGTTGAGGCGTTTCTAGAAAATGGCGATATCTGCATAATGGATTGGCCAGCGTGCTCCCTGATTAAAATCCCATCGAACATGTGTGGGAGGCTTTGGTAACACAACTGGTAGCAAGATTACATCTTCCATTAAACAACAGATAGCTGAAACAGATGATTTTTGAAGAGTGGCAACACTAATCTCAACATTTGTTGGATAATTGGGTACAGAGTGTGAACAGACGGTGTTACCATTGCAGTTATAGCGTAGATCATATCCCTTACTAAGGGACTTTGGTCTGTAGTTCTTCCTCATGGCCAGACAATGTTTTTACTACCGCCATTTTGTCAATAAAACCTTTTTCTTCTTTGTTCCGTAATAAATGAGCACAACTCGTTTTTTGGTTACTATATGATTTCGTCAACCTTTAAGTGTTACATTCTGCCCCTCTAGTGTGAATTCCATGACACCCAGTTGATTTTTTTCGGAATTCCTGCGCAATCTGAAAAGTTGCTTAAGTTTTGAGCATGCACACACATACACATATATATATTCACGAACATAATTCATTCCAAGACTCGGTTCGAGAATCAAAGTAATTTCTTCCAATTAAGTTTATGAAATATATCCATTCAAGCCCCCAGAACCAAATTACTTTCACCATGTTATTAAGGTTTAATTATAGAGAAATTTAGAAATAAATGACATCAGGACTCCAACCCAAGATTCTGCGGAAATAACACCAGCCATGAGCTCGTGATCATAACCCTTTTTGTTTTGAGGTCGCTTTCCATACATATCAAAGCAAAATTCTAGATTTCAGAACAAAATTAGTCAATTCCATTGGATTAACATTACGTTCGGAAATTCATGGTGGCATATCGACTGGAGCCTTAAGCTGTGCTTGAAAAAGTACAACTGACCTTCCATGTGGATTACTCTCGAACCGAAGTAAGATTTGTCGGAAAATCTTGTTCGTTACGGGCAAGTTCAAAATCAAACGGACATCGCAGACGACTGGGTGCTGCACCATATTAAAGTGCCTGTTCATGATAAAACATTAAAGAAATCTGTTACTAACTTAAGGAACACACACTTAACAAAAACTTAAAGAAAATAACTTCTGGTACTGCTATAAACAGTGGAAGAAACGTTTGAACCGCTGTGTAATTTCTCAAGGGTCATACTTCAAAGAGATAACGTATAATTTCATGCAATACCAAAAGATAAATAAAAATTCTGTATACTAACTTTTGGGACAAATTTCGTATATGTGTGTGTGATAACAAATTTATCATCTCTTTCTGTTTATTTAATCATTCTCAACTCCAAGCCACCAACTATACTGATTTCCTTTTCGGAATCGCGCATGTTGTGTTTAATAGAAATATCGCGAGCCCCATTTTCAAAACAAATGAATTAACTAAATTATTTCAAGGAGATCCCTTTTTCTATCTAGAATCCAGAATATGAAAGTGTTCTGCTCAATCTAACACTCTCTTTATCTGTTGACACGTTCTGTGGGAGCCAATCAACATCTTGCGCATTCCTTTATCATGACTTGGACAATATAAATTCAAAAATGCTCTTAAATTATACAATAAAAATAAATGTTAATTGCTAAAAACTACCTTATTGGGATGAATGCCAACATAAACAATAACATCGCCACGATACACACACATATATATATATATATATTCTTTGAAATTTTTGATTTTTTAAATTACTACATCTTTTTTCATATTTCTGGTTATTTTACATTTAGTTTACTTTCTTTTGAATTTATACATTTACGATTTTTCTGATTAATGTATTATTAAATTTTCAATTTGCAAACTTTATTTTTGGTTTATGCCTTAATTCTTAATGATTCAGTTGTGATTTTTCATACTTCTCATAATGTTAACTTTTGAATAATCTTTTTGAATTTTGAAAAATTTGTGTCATTAAATTTAATAAAAATTTTAAATTTATAAATATTTATTTGGGAGGATTAAGAATATCGCATCAATAAAGGGAACATTTTCTCCTCATTCCGTGGTTTCGTTCCATTGATGCTCTGTTTTCATTAAACCGACGCTACTGTACTTTCATTGGAACAAAATAGATAATCTTGAAATGCTCATATATGTTAGTTGCAATTATTTGCGATAGAATACTTAAAATGTTGCGAATTCCTTGTTTTTGAACACCACTGAAAATTATCCCTGGGAAAGAAAACTGTTTTCTTTTCTAGATATACGATCCTGTTTATATAACGGCTTTCCATCGCAAGGAGAGAAAGTTTCAAGTTGATCTCTGTAAGAGAGCTGTCGCTTTATATTTTTTTAAGTCAAGGGGGTGGGGAACTTTTTACCGCGAGTTTTCGCTTTTACTGCGTTCGGTTGAGGTTTGCGTTACCAATTGACAAATCTCATAATCAAAAAAAAAAAAAAAAAAAAATTCAAAAATGCGAAGTGATTGGAAAAAGTATTTCGAGAATTAATATATACGTACTATACAAACTTCTGTAATAACTGTCGTGCTATTATCTGGTATTAATTACATTTAAGAACTAGCAACACATAAAAAGGACAACTGTGTTTTTAGAATATTGTAATGATTTGAGTAGACGTTACGGATATAATAGCACAAATAAAATTAATTGCTTCTCTAAAACAGTTGAAACAGTTATTCCTGAGTCAAAGATTTATTTGTTCAATGATTTTTTAAACAGCTATTTCATTCTTAAAAAAAAAAAAAAAAAAAAAAAAAAACATCTGTAATTTCTAGAACTTCTTTAAAATTGGTTGCTGATCATGAGTGAAACCTTTATTAAGTCGATAGAAAATACATAAATTGAAAGTGTCAGTTATTATGGCAAATAATAATTTTGATTTCTATAAAAAATTTCATATTCAGCCGTTAAGTCATTTTTTAAATCAAAACATTTTTTTTGTGATCATGAAGAGAGTAATTATAAAAAGTTTATTTCATGTGTGAAACATAAATATTAAAAGATATTTATTAAAAGAAAAATATATATATAGAAAGAAAAAAATTGTGTTCACCCCACTTGAACATATAAAATATGTATTTTAAAAAAAATTCAAAGAAGCAATATTTAAAATTTGTCTTTTTTTTCAAGATATTTTAATGTTTTAAAATTCATACTAATTCTACAAATTTTAATGTGCTTAAACAATTTATTTTTCTCAATTTCTTAGGAGTGTTTCGCACAGTTTTGTGCATGGATTTGGTTGCACCAGTGTTATTTATTGTTATACTTTTTTTCTCGATCAGACACCACGAAAAACAGTTAAAAAACAATAATATCTTAGTTTATAGAGTTTTAATAATAGCAGTTATTTACCTGAATTCTTATTCCATGAGCAGAAGGATTGAACATATACAAAAAACCAGGAAAGAAATTTCAAAACTTTACATTGATTAAAAAAAAAAAGAAAAGAAACTCATCTTACCGTTTCTAATACATGACCTCCACGAAAAGTAAAATCGCAGAAAATATGTTTAAAATTTTGAAGATCAATGAAATATGATTTGGCTCTTTATTAAAGGAAATTTAAATAATTTACTGAATAGTGTAACGAGGGGTATGTAATTCATATTCACAGAAGAGTTAAATGATCAAAATAAGATACATTTTCTGGCAGTTTTAGGATACTCTGTTCCCCACATTAAGGGGGGGGATTCTACTTTACTCTCCTCACATTCTTTTTATTATTTTTACTTTTATTCCCTATAACTTTTCCTCAATTATTTATTTTTTATTGTTATTTTTTATTACTCTCAATAATATTTTCCTTATAAAAATAAATGAGAGACAAGTTTACATCTCTTAATCTCCAATACCTGTAATAGTCATCTCTTTCTAAATTCGTTTTACTTGGAGAAAATTAACTTTAATTCCTTCAGTACCCTTTAAAAAAAGGTATCAGTCCCTCAAACGCGAAAAAAATCTTAAGGCCATTTTAACTTTAAAACTGTAAAATTCCAAAGTGTCCTTCCATTACCCCATTTGACCATAGCACCAGTATATTTATCCCCTAAGTCGGAAATTCTAGCCAACACAACATGCCAAATACATTGGAACACTAAGCGCCATTTATGGGTGTTAATCAGTTTTTTTTTTTTATTCTTCGAGGACCTTCTTTATCTCTGGAGAGTCCATTTTCGAAATGCCTTTGAACAATCGAACTGCTTCTTTGTGAGACATGGGTCCTACGTTGAGGGGAGGGGGACTGTACTTTACTCTTGTACTACGTGTTACTATGTTTGAAGTGAAAACTGTTAGGGATGTATGCGGATTTCTTTCTGGGGGAGTGTAGCACAGTGGTAAAGCCATCGAACCACAATGCTACGACCGTGAGTTCGATTCACGTGCTTCCCTGTCAACTGTGATATATTCTTGTCTGTGATAATGCCTATGGTTTATAATACGGTGGATGTGATATTTGACTGTGATATTCTCCCCCTTTTTTTTTATCCAAATGGGTTTCATTTTACGTATAACAATAATTTTAATTGATTTTTTTATATTTGTGTGTGAATGCTAGATGTAAATGTGACACAAAAAATGCAGCAAGGTTAAATTAAGATAAATAATTCAAATCATTAAGGAAAAAGGAATTTCGCCAATTATATAATTCTTATTTTACTTTGTTGTTGTTGCTTTTGAATGCGTTATTTGTCTGTGGTGGTGCAATGGAGATTATGATATTTGGTTAAGGTCCTATATCCCCTTCATATTTTTTTTTAATAAATAGATTTCAGTTTAACATTACATACGTAACATAATTTGTATAAAAAAATGTTAAGCATAACAATAATTTGTATAAAAACATGTTAAGCATAACAATAATTTAAATTTTTTTTACATGTATGAGTGCTAGATCCAAATGTAACACAAAAATAAGCGATAAAGGTTAAATTAATTTTTAAAAAAATTATTCAATTCTATAATATATTCACGTATATGGAACTTTGCAAATGAGTTTTTTTTTTTTTTTTTTTGTTTATATAGTAAAATGAAAAATATGCAAAAATGGGAAAATGTAAGTAAAACTGCAGTATTTTGAATACGTAACTCACTGCTTGTAGAAGGACACGGATTTAGGTAATAAAACAACAGAAATGAAATAAACGTAATAGTATTTAAAAAAAATTTCGCATTGACAAAGTATTTCATAAAAACTAATAGCAAAATTACATAAAAATCTTACAAAATTATTACAATTTAGAGTTACAATTATTACAATTTATAATTTTACAAAAGAAAAAAAAATGTTGTTTATAGTAATTAAAAAAATGAATAGAAATGTTTAAATACGAAGTAAACATTTTCGTGGAGTCTTCACAAAGTTAGTGAAAAACAATGAAGCAAATGTTAATGAAATTTGATAAATTACGTGTAACCAGTAAATACGTATGTTTTACACACCACCCTTTCAAATTAAACTGATGCGGAAATCTATTTTAAAATAGTATTTGGTTTTCAATTTTTCAAAAAATAAAGTAAAATTATGATCACGAATATACGCAAGCTTATATTTTTTTAAAAAAATTATACAATTCAAAAGTACTATTGTAGATTTATTATAAAAAAAAAAAAAAATAATGGATTCAATTGTAGTTGATAACATAAATTTTTCCTTTATTTTTGCATCCAAAATCTGCCAAATTCATACCCAAACAAAAATTTAAGGATTCTCTAATGCATTTCCTGTTAACTAACCCTTAGGGCTACTTTACTACGATATTCTATATGAGAACTTCGCCTTGTGCAAGAACTGAGACTTCTGTCAATCAGCATTATTACTCGTATATCAGAAGTATAGCGAATAGAATAGGGAAGATAGTATATAGAGGAATTAGCGAGATTGTTGAGCACATTATATTGATGGAAGCAACTGCGAGGCGATATTCTAAGGCTGTTTATTTGACTCGGATCCATCTGTAGAAATGTTGTGTAATCGGATCCGTTTAATACAATTCTACTGTCTGGAGTTAAGATAAGTATAATTTTCCATTATAATGTTTACTTAAGAACGCGGTTACGTAAGCGCTCCCCATTAAAATTTTATTTTTGATTTATCTCATTCTAAAAGTCGAAACAAACAAGTTAAAGATATTTGGTTGATTATTATAACGTCGCTATGGCTCTTATGAATAACGAAAACAGTTAATTACAAGATTTTTGATGAACAAAATATATAACTAACAGTTATCTATCATAAGCAACAAAAATAATTCAAAAGCAGCTATTTTTCAATTGTCTAGCGTTTTTTTTTTTTTTTTTTTTTTTGGTATTCAGGTATTTTGTAGATTTCAATGTTTTTATTCGATTCGATAACATACATTACGTTCTACATGAAATTTTTCTTGCGATTAAAGTTTTTCTTGAAAACCCCACTACTTTAAAGCCTCGTTGTCAATGGCCCTTATATTTTTCTAGTGAACTCTGCAGTGATATTTCAACATATATAAGGGGGGGGGGGTAAAGTAATTTCGTCGTCTTGAGTTAATTATATAAGTCCATCCCTCTCGCTAATCATTGCCGAGGAATTACCACTACTTTTGCTAGATATTTTCTCAACTGGCAAATAAAATTTTTTTCTTAACATGTTTTCACAGCTTTGTATAAATCTCGTAATGGTTCGGCACATTCTACAATCCATCATCGATGCAACCATTTGCCTTTGCGCGATGAAGCATTGCTCTTATTAGTCATTTAAGGGGCTATTGTTTTAGGTAGGGAGTTTTAGCGCACCAGATCAATTTTCAATTTTTTATCGTTTGCTTCAATTTTAATTACATTTAGCTTGAATATATTTAATTTCATTATTTACCGTATGCTTTAATTTTAATTACATGCAGCTGATATAATATTCAATTTAATAATTTAGCGTTTGTTTCAATTTTAATTATATTTAGCTGAAATATATTCAATCTAATAATTTATCGTTTCCTTTAATTTTAATATCGGAAACGTTTACTATTGTTAATTTCCCGATATTTCGTCGTTTACTTTAATCCTTATATATTTAATTGGGTAATTTAATAATAATTATAAAAAAGCGCACCTTGGGTGGCTAAATCTGTTCTTTGCAAAACTTTGCACAAACACAAAACTTTGCACATTTTTTACCGTTTTGCCCGGTATTTATCATAATGGTTAATTTTCTTTTCAGTTGTAACATGAGCTTTTTGCAAACGTTTCCTTCACTAACATATAGGTTTACTTTTTGGTTTTATATTTAAATTTCCAGTTTCTTACCAATCAAATGTGACATAACTACGCAAATTAGATAAGCGGTAGAAGTAGTAGATGAATTTAAGGAAATTCATTTGAAAGCGATGGAGAATGGAATATAGAGTTAGTAGGTTTGGTTTGATTTTTTTATTGAAGTCGTACAAGAAGCAACACGAGGGCTATTGGCGACGGACCTCTTAATTTTCAACCTCGGTGAAGTGACGAGGACGATAACTGAGCTGGCGAACCCCCCCCCCTCTCCTAACTTCTACACCACGACAACAAGAGGACTTTGGACCCGACAGATTTAACGTACATCAGTCCCGGCTACACGGCGGGACTTTAGTGGCATCAAGCTCGAACTTACGACACAATGAAAACTGCCGGCCGCGAGTTCGATCCTTAGCCACTAGTCTACCGCGGCCATAGAATTAGTAGTGAGATGAGTAGCGAGTAGTTGGCGTTAGATAGTGTTTATGATCTTGGATTGATAGGAGCTTGAAGATTATCTAAATTGATTCCAGTTAAGAGAGAAACCCCATATTTGTGATTTTTAACTTCTATACAGATTAGAAACGAGATTTCAAGTGCGTTCACGCACACGCACGCACGCGCACACACACACACAGAGAGAATACTGTGTTTTCATAATTTAAGGAAATCAATAAACCGAAATTAATTATTTTCATTTGTTTTCATAATGTTGACTATTGAACTATATTTCTTGCTTTTTCTTGGGTTGCATATCTTGTTAGTGCTGCTCCCTCCACCTGTTGAGCAATGGACTTGCTGCTCTTTTAAATTTTAAATTCTTTTTGTCGCGTGGAGTACGTTTACTCCTTATTTTATCTGTTTTTAAATTCCTTCACTATATGTTCAGCTATTCCTTTGTATAAACCCATTCTGTAATCACTATTTCGCTGAATAAAAAGTTTGAAATTTGTAACTGTGTACGTAGTGTTCTGAATAGTAAAATGTTCTCGAAGCCCTGAAAATGTTTTTCAAATGTCATCTGCTCTACGTTTATTAGTACTAATAAAACTAATAAGCTAAGCAGGTTGCTGAGCTAGCTTGTCACAGCTTGTTTTCATTGTATTGCTTTAATTTTTTTTATTTGTAATGTGCTTTTTATAAATACAAAAATACTGAAATAAATTTATGTTCAGTGTTTGAACATAATTTACTTGTCGTTGATGGAATGAGACGAAATACTTTATCGGATATTTAAGTCATTTTTAGAATGTGCAGAAACTCGTTGAATACACGTCTTAATCACTTAAATTTTGTCTAAAGATATTTGTATATTTGGTACCCTCGTTAAAACTTATATTGACGCTCGATAGTTTGGTAAAATTTCTGGTCTGGTGAACGCGCCGTTTTGAAGAGAGATTATTTATACTAAAAAAACCCGTTAATTTAGAGTCATTATCCTCGTCTTGATAACATCCTCGCATATAAATTAATACCTTTAATAAAAATTATCCATTGAACTGTTTTAGACGCAGGCATATAATCGGTAATCACCACTTGTAGCGAGATTAACTAATTTGAGGAAAATTCGCTTGCAATACTAATTTTATCCTTGCCTTTTTCTTATGTTGCTTCAGATAATCGGCGTGCGTTTTTTTTTTCCTTCTTTTTTTCCCCCACTGAATCCAATTGAGTTATTTTCTTTGAAAATATATATTCTTGAAAAGATAACTTTTTTTTAACTGTTCTGCTAATTTGTCTTCAAGTCTTATATCTGGATATGAATTCGTAGCATATTTCGTACGTGCAGCATATTTTCTAATTGTTGTGACGAATCGAGGGTTCATACTTATGATCCTGAAATGAAGCACCACTCCATGCACTGGAAGAGTTGATAGATTCCATCCGCCATCTTCACCGAGAGCTAAAAAAGCTCGAATGAGCAAATTAAAATTCAGAGCAATGTTGACTGTTTTTTTTTTCCGATATTCATGGGATTGTGTACCTTTACTAGGTTCCTGAAAAATCAAACTATTAATCAACATTACTACCTTCACGTACTTGCTGAACTCCGTGAAAGAAAAAGGAACAAACGAACCGAATTGTCCGCATTGATTGTCCAGAGGTCAAGTACAGCATCCCTGTGTTAAACCATCCGCCTTATTCGCCGGATCTTGGGTCATGCGACTTCTATCTGTTTCCTAAGGTGAAATCTGCATTTAAAGGAACAAGATTTGAGTCCGTTGAAGATCTTTTCCTGTGAGAGTGAAAGTGGCACGCGTCCTGAGGGAGCTGACAGAAAATTTCCAGCTCTGTTTCGAACAATGGAAGATTCGCATGGAGCGTTGTAGGCATAGAGAAGGGGAGTATATTGAAGATGAAAGTAAATATATATAAAATAAAAAAAATGTTTTACTGCGTCAATTTCGTTAATCAATAACCCCACTTTGAAAACACTACACAAACTTAATTTTAATATTAGGCCATTTTTTCTGCTTGAAAATGTGTCTCAAATTTGGGTTTACTCCGGGATATTTAGAACAAAGAAAGTTTTTAAAACCAGGAAAAGAATCAGTTGATAAACATCGCATCCCTGCAGCAATAGATTTTGTAACACCTCAAACGGCTAATAAACAATTAGCAAAAGGTCTATTAAGAGCCACCAACGATGCATGCACTGAACTTTGTTAACCTGCAAAGAAAGGTGAAAAGCCCTGTTTAATGCATTTGAATTTATTGACATTATTAACGTATGTTATTAGAAACATGACGAGGGCTTTTTTTTAGTCACTGTATTTGAAATGCAAAACCAATCGCCAGTTGTTTACTCAGTGTAAATTATTATTATTAAATACTTTTAGCCAAGATTCTCTGTATATCAAGGAGCTTGATTGGTAAAACTTATTAAGTTGACCAATGAAATGGGGATAGAAGCTGGTAAGAGACACAAAAAACAACTTATTTTGTATGCGAGTATTCCAATAGCATACAAACACACGCACCGCATTATAATAGAAAGGAAAAACGAGTAGCCACTTATATCGTAAAAAAGTTAAAAATACACTTAAAAAACTTATTTACAAGTAGGTTAGGAATAAGAGTTTTGGATCCCGGTTTTGTAATGAAAAAAAATTTCGCATCCTGGCAATAATAGTCAGTCGGACCAGATCAAAGATGCACAGACTATAGATAGCCATTGGTGAACGTATGGCTCTCCCCGTCTCCGGTTAGTTTATTTTGGAGAAATATTTCCGTCATTTAAATTAAATTTAATTAAGGGCTGTTGGCGACGGACCTCGTAATTTTGAGCCTCTGTCAAGCGATGAGGATGATAATGAGCTGGCACCTCCCTTTCTTAACATCCACACCAGAACAACGGAAGGACTATGATCCTCGACAGATTTAACATGCATCAGCCCTGGCTACACGGTGGGTCTTAGTGGCATCAAGGCTCGAGCCCACTACTCCATGGAAACCGCCGGCCGTTTGTCCGCGACCAATAGGCTTCCGTGGCCACAAGGCAAGATCCTGAGGTTTCCCAACCTGGAGGACCAATCCCCTGATACAATTCCTGAGTCTAAAGGTATAACCAGGCGCCCTGCCCCTGTTTATACCTTTAGACTCAGGGAATCCATTTTAGTCTCCTTTTACGACATGCACCACCTACATTGGGACTATTCTTTCACAACCAGTTATCACACGGGCGGTATGTAAAATAGAACAATTAATGTAGAAACAATAACAACGAGAACTACTTGAGCTGGCAGAACTACTAACCTTTTAGAAGTATGAGAAACAGAAAATAATTGTTCCAAAATACTAACAAGATTAGTTAGAAATTCGACTGATTAACTGATAACTAACATCTCACTTGAAGCAACACTAGAGCTATCGGCGAAGAAACTTGAAACTCAGTCAAGATGGCAGATGAGCTGGCACTTCTCCTCACTAAACTTCCACATCACATCAATAAGAGGACTTGAAGCTTCGACAGACTTAACGTACATTAGCTCCGTTATCCAGGTCCCCGTAAGCCGAAGAATAAATTCCGACAATACAGTGTTGAATATTTGAAGTATGACTTTATTTCATCACCAGGAAATAGTACTTTACCTATGCTTCTTCTATGTAATAAGACTACTTTAAATGATTCAATAAAACCTTCCAAACATAAGGAACATTTAATAAAAATCCATAGTGACAAAAAATAAGGATTTAACATTTTTTCAAACATTCAAAGAAAAATATTTGAAAACATTGTCACTGCAACATCTCATAGGGATAACAACTAAGCGAGTTGATGATAGACTACTTGCTTCTTATAACATTTCTTTATTGATTGCAAAGTCCGGAAAGCCGTCTACTATTGGTGAAGAATTTATTTTACCAGTGAGATAATACGCTCCGTGTTGCACAAACCAGCTTTCGGCATTAAAAAAAGAACTCCACAGAGTAATAATACAGTTCAAAGAAGTGTTTACGAAATGGCTCAGTGCGTAGAAAATTCTTTATGTGAGTACTTAAAAACACATCTGAATTTTCTATACAGATTGACGAGTCCGCTTTACCAGGAAATGAATCTCTATAGCAGGAAGATACCGAGGCTTTCTGACATACTTAAAACAAGCTGTACCGAATGCATTTTCAGTACATTGTGTCATTCATCGACATCATTTAGTCGCAAAAAATCTTAGTGATCGTTTGCATGGATCACTAGATTATGTCATTACAGCAGTTAATAAAATCAAAAGGAATGCCTTCAATGAGAGATTATTTACTCAACTTTGTTTGGAAAATGATGAAAACTATAATCGTTTACTACTTCACACAGACTCAAAAAACTACTCTTTACTAACTTAAAAAATGACATAACCTATATGACTGATTTATTTATCAAATTTAACGAAACTAATTTGAAACTACAAGGTGACCAATTAAATTTTATCAAAACTAAAAGCGTTATATCTGGGTTTGTTGCAAAACTTTTTCTGTACAAACAAAACTTGGGAAGGGGAGAATGTTCTCAGTTTCCAAATCTTTCGAAATTGCGAAACAGAAATGAAGATTTGCTTACTTACTGTCAACACCTAACGGCTCTTCATGCAGACCTGAACCAAAGATTTGAAGACATTCTTCACTTAAATGTTCCCGACTGGGTGTTGAGCCCTTTTGCGTGTGGACAAACTTAAATCCCAAATACAGATGAATCCATTCCAATACAGGAGCAGCGCATTGAAATATCCACAAATGAGGAATTTAGACCAATGCTTGAACAAGGATACAATAAATTCTGGTTACAAAAACAGATCCCAATTTTATATTACGCATTATGAGTTATTGCACAGAAGTTGTTGACTGCTTTCCCGTCTTCCTATTTGGTAGAATGTGGATTCAGTGCCGTTATGAACTTCATCACACACACACACACACACACACAAGAAATTAGTGCTCGTGGGGATTTGCGGTTGCTACTCACATACATTGAGCCGGACATAAATACACTCCTAACGTCTCATCAAGTCATTAATTTTTTTAAATTTTTTTTTATTTCAAACAAAAGTTATAATTTCAATAAATACATCTTTGGCAAAAAAAATTTTTTAATTTGTAATTTTTATACTATGCATTAATATAGCTTTTTCACTTGGGGTTCCGTGGGCAAGTTTTGACTATAAAAAGGGTCCATGGGTCAAAAAAGTTTGGGGACCACTGCATTAGATAAATCGCGATATCATATGCTGCTTCAACCACTCATTAACTTATGAGGAAGTGACACTTCCAAACACGTTCCCAGAAACCTTTCAAATTATTATTTTTTCTGAAATTCTTATTACATTTCATACCCCAAATCGCGCAAACAAATTCAGGTAAAAAAAGTTTTAGGTGTCCATATTTTATATTTACATTTAAAAACACACGGCAAAATCATCAATATTATTTCTCTCAATTTTTTTTTCAGGGAAATTTATTTATATTAAAATGACGAGAATAATTCCCGATTAAGTGTGGATGATGATTTTATTTGCAAAGTTGGCGAGATTTTTAAAAATTTTGAAAAGATGCTCTACATTTTAAAAGTTGATTCGTAAAATCATTATTTTTTTTCTTTGTCTAATCCCATTCACATTTTGGACTGTAATAAGATAGTGCCTTTTTTATTACTTTTAGAAGCTTTCATTCTAGAATAAGTATGTAAGAATTAAAGTCGAGCAATAAGAAAGTACATACACTCTAAAACAGGTCAAGAAAAAAATTGGTTGGATGAATTATTCATATATTTTTCAGAAAGTTCCGTTTCATGTTAAGCGTAACAATCAATATCAAAACATCACACACAAATACATTTGATTTGTATTATATTTATATAAAATATGCGACCAGAAATATAACTCATTTTATGAAGATATTTGTTTTATCAAAACTAAAACATGAAAAGCGCCATCTGGATATTTTACAATTATTTACCTAATTCAAGAACATTCACAGAATATGTCGTGCTGCCATCTGTCGAATTTATTGAGAAACTTATGTAGGATTACCCCTTTTCATCGACATCGTACCCTGTATTAGATATTTATATGCAGATTTTCCCCCCCTCTTCTCCGAATTGAAAATATCATTTTATAATATTTCCGTTAAAGAATTACGCGAGATGAAACCGAATATTTTGATACGTATGCAAGCCCCAATAATTATTTTCTCAGCAGGTTACGAATTCGGAATCCGGTCTTATTTTCCAGTTTATGAATTAGTTTTGACTTATTTCTTAATTTATTCAGTCTGTATGTGTCACAGATAAAATATAAAAATAGGTAATGTGCTGTTAATGAGATATTGTACTAAACTAGGTATTAGATTTTATTTTTGCTCCTTATTTCTAATACTACTTATTTTCATGGATACTTAAAAAAATTTCATTTATCAATAAAATTCTGTAAAACTTACAATTTATTATTTCTGGTTGATTGATTATGATTAAGGAAATAAGGTGTATGGCATCATTCATGTGTTTATTTGGAGATTCAGGAGAATTTATAATATATTTATCTTATAGCAGTTATATATGCGTCACTCAGAAGCCAGTGCAGTTAAATCCAAGTAAACATTTGAGAAAATTGATGTTTGATAGATTAATTTTTAAAATTTTTGGTTTCTTAATTTGACCAGAAAATTATGTCAAGTCTTTTATAAGGGTAGGTTCTGCAACAAAACGAGATATGTACAGGATGTGTAAATAAAAACGTAAGCATTTATTAAGACAATGGCAGCATTTAAAAAACTTTAGACCTTATAGCAACCGAAAAAGATAAATGTATGTAAAAATAATACAATAGTATTTGTTGTCGTAAATTTGTTTATTTCATCGTAACAAACATCTTTCGTAGGATTTAAATTTAAATTTTGATCTCCCCGTGTTCTTAATGTTCTGTAAAAGTCGTGTCTTATTGGAAGTATAAACTTCAATTTCAAACGGCAGGGGGGGGGGGGGCCGTTGTTTTTAACACCAAACAAAAATGGATGATTTATATTTTTTTGAGATTGCTGACCTACTTTTTTTTTTTTATTTCAGTTACATGAAAGGTATCATCCTCGTCAAAATTATACCCTTACAATAAATTTTTTTGCTTTAAAATTTCAGAGTTTTACAGTTATTAAAGAAATGTCATTTAATATTTTTGATATTAATTTTCACAAACACTTCAATGCGATATTTTTGTATTTTAACCAAAATTTAGATATTTCAAATTAAAAGAAGCCACATACATAAAACTCACTAAAAATCGGCTTTCTTTTCAATTCTGTACCTCGAACTATTCTAAAGAGAAGTGATAGTTTCAGTTATTGTGAATTTGTTTCTCTTTGTTACCAACAAATATCGAGAGAAGAATTTTGTTTTTTATTTCAAAGTTTATGTAAAAGAAATATTCACAATGTAAAAGAAATATTCATAATTCGATGTTTATGTAAAAGAAATATTCATAATTCGAGATAAAAACCAACGTTTTTGTATAATGACAAAGTATATTAATTATTATACATTAAATTCAAAACAAACACGTGATAAACACACAAAAAATTTAATTCTAATTTCAATTTAATCGATCCTTTATTAAACACTTTTTAATGAAAAATTTTACAACACATACAAGCCTTTCTTCTTAGTTTCCAAATATTTTTGAATTACCAGATCTAACCGCGTGGAGGTGAGGTGAGGCTAATTTGAGTATGATTGGCTAAGTGTAGATAAATCTACCTGTATTACGCGTCATACTCTTCTGGACCCAAAAATGTGGACAAAACACAAACGAACTTTATCATTTTTTAAGGAACATGAAAACATTGCACAAAAATAAGAATAAATTTTTTTAAAAAAAATTCTGAAATTATTTTAACTGACAAATATTTATTATATAATGCCTTATTAATATTTTCAAAATATTTTTCTCATACTTAAGGGATATTAGCCTATATTGCACCACATCCTTCATCAAACTATCTCATAATTAAGCAATGGATACAATAAATTCTTTTTCAGTTTAAGTTATTTTTAGCAATTAGCGTAGACTAAAAAATTCGAACGGAGCAAATAAAAGTTATTTATCTAATAATTTTTACTAATTCATTATTTCTAGTCGATATGCCAATCATTTACATTCTACTTTCTTAATACTTCTGAAATGCTGTACATCAAATTCTAGAAAACATAATTTTAACTTTAAAATTTACTTAAAATGAGACATTTGTGAGCGTATTAAAAAATTCATAATATAAAATCAAAATATGCATTTGAAAGTATGTAAGTCATTTTATTAAAAATAGGAACCAGAAGTCAGAAAAAATTATTGTGATGTGGGATGGCGCCAAATATTGGAATCTTTCTTTCTTGCGAATGATTACTGAATAAAAGTCAGCAACCCTTACTATCTCTCCTTTGTGAGAAGAAAATTTTTACGATACCTCATGTGGAATTCCCGGTGTTCCCAGAGGGGGAAATTTTTTTTCCCTCAATCCTAAAAGCCCCGAGTGAAAGGGATAGTTTTACTTATTGAAATTATTGAAATATTAGTTAAAACTTGTCGCAAATGTCTCAATATTGCATTGTTAGGCGAGTAAGAACTATTCCCAAAGTTTCAGAGTTCTAGCTTGATGGGAAGTTGGTTAAATTAAAATCGAAAATTTGATGACACCCACCCACACCAAGTGAAATTCAGAATAACGTAGTAATGTAATAAAAAAAAGGACTATTATTCACAATGACTTCCAAAATTATTATACAATATATTCAGAAGCTATCAAAAATGACTCTGACCTGGAAAAAATGAAGGAATGCGAGTAAATCCCTTAACAACTAAGAATATTGTTTATTCCATAATAAAATTGACGTAAGTCAAAAAGTTTCAGAAAATGGACTTAACCGCATTGGCTTCTGAGCCATTCACTTATCCTGCAAGAAAGTCACGAATTTAGATTTTAAAAAAGTATTTTATTGGGAAGTAATCTTACTCCTTTTAATATAATTTTTAAATAAACTCAAGTTTTCATTTTATCTGTATACATTTTTACTAAAAAAAATCTTGTTTATATTTTATCTTAATAATTTGTATACTTTCTGGTAGAAGTGGTTTTGAAATTTGAAGTTGGGGGAAAACAAGAACGCGCGGATTTATCTAATTTCTGTTATAAAGTGTATTTACAAGGATGTAACAAGATTCATCAACGAATTAGCTTCGAGATTTTAGTTTTTTTTTAGTTTATTAACGTCTCACTAGAAGCAACACGAGGCTATTAGCGTCGGACCTCGTAATTTTGAACCACGGTCAAGTGACGAGGACACACCTTCTCTCCTAACAACAACAACACGCCAATCTTTCAACAATCAACCAACAAGACACGCCACGACGGGTCTTTGACGGCCAAAGATCGAATCCGTGACTGAACGAAAACTGCCGCCACGAATCCAAAACCATGACCACTAGGCTACCGTGGCCACAGACTATTGGCGGACGGACTTTGTAATTTTGAATACTCGTCACTTGACCGAGGACGACACTTTACCTAGCACCTTTCTCCCCTAACACACTACGCCAATGGGGGGATTTGAATCGCATGAGTGAGTGTGAATGTAAAGTTTATTGGCGCAAGAACCAGATATGGCTATGCTGCGCCAAACAAGATTAAACTGTGGTCTAGACGTGAAGTTGAAAAAAAGATAAGTGATTGACAAGAAGGAGGGTCGAAAATAAAGAAAGATCGCTAGGGCATCCCGGGAGTGCTTCACCCGTGTTTACCAAAGACAGTAAACCCCATGGGAAAGAAAAAGATCACTAAGGTGCCTCGGGGTCGTGATGCCCGTACTTACCTGAAGAAGGCAAGTCCCTGAGGTCCCCTGATATAATCCCCAGGGGCAGGGTGCCCGGCTATACCCCCAGATGCTGGGTACCCCTTTTAGTCACCTTTTACGACATGCATGAGCTACAGTGAGACTATTCTGTCATCCCCGGTCACCAGGGATTTGAATCGCAATAGATTTAACATGCATCAGCCCCGGCTTCAAGGTGGGTCTTTTGTGGCATCAAGGATTGAACCCACGAGTTAATGAAAGTTACCGACCGCTAGTCAGCGACCTTGACCACTAGGTTACAGCGGCTACAAGGGTTATGTTAATCGCTGTTGTGGGATGATAATCTAAATTAAGAAAGTTATTAATTGAAATTCAAGCTTGCAGATTAGAAAGTGTAGCATGTCAAAAACGAGAAAAATAAAAATATGTACCTGTCTTTTAGAATTCATTCAAGTAAAAGGAAAAAACTGAATATGTTTCAATTTGAAAAGATACCGTCATTTCATAATCCTTAAAATGTTCTCAAAAGTTTTCGTAGCCCCGCTTCAACAAAACATTTTATAAACTCGAAGAAAAAAATAAATCAAGTTATTTATTAACGTTGTTCTTAGAAGCAACACTGAGTCTATTGGCAACGGCCCTCGTAATTTTGAACAACATTCAAGTGAAGTGAAAAATACCCGTAAGTATCTAATCTGGCATCCCATTCTTCTAGCTTCCCCATCATCCCAACGCGAGAATTTTGAGCTCTGACAAAATTTGACGGCTGCTGCAAGATTGGTTTTTAGTGACATCAGCACACGAACCCGTAACTCGACAGTAACAACGCCAGCCACGAGCTCGTGACCTTGACTGTTCCTGAAGCAACCGGAAAAAAAAAAACCGAATTCGTGGAGGAGATATGGTATAACAGCCTTTATTTTCCATATCGCTCATGAATCAAAGTAAAGAGAAATATTTAAAAAAAAAGAAATAACCACAAATCCCCCCTCCTCCTGTAAAGCCACCCGTAAGGAAAGCAGTCGATTCAAGAATTTCTATTATCTCAGAAATTGTTTATTTAAACGAGAATCTCCATCAACTGTGAACTCGATTAATGATGAGGGCTTTTGGTGCAATTATTGACAATGAGTAATTGCCAGTCAAGGCTTACGGCTCAAGAGCCAATGCTGCGACTAATGACAATGTCAAATTAATTAAAAATTATCAGCTCTTTCAGGTTAATACTTGCAAATATAGTGTTCTGGAATGTTCCAAAAAACAGTCGTCTTTTATCATTATGTGGAATTAATCGCCGGCGAATGTTCTGCAGAAACAGTTTCATTCAGAGGTTCTGAATCCTCATGCTGGTCTCTTACAACTGGTTCTTGCAGCTGTTGAAAAGCTTGTGTGTGATTCAGAAACTCTTCAAACTCTTCTATAGTAATAGAGGATATTGGTTCTTGGTGCTCATTAGGGAACTCTTCTTCATAATCAGAAGTTTCTTCATCGAGATAGCTGTATTCAACAATTTCGTCGCTGTCCAATTCCTCCTCTTGTACGAATTTTGCTGTAGGTAGAGGATAAGGTCCTGGGAAATCCGAATGTGGCATGCTTTCAATAACCTGTCAAGAATAGATTTGAACAAATATTAATGTCATTGTGCATCTTAGAAATGTGATACTGAAAGAGTTATAGTGGACAAGAGCTAATTGTGGTCATGTCGAACAAAGTAATGCGATAGAACATTAAATCAACTTCTCGCTTTGATATTGTGGGAAGATTAATAACTCTAAAAATCCCGGTGACTGAAAAATTAAATACTGAGAGTAAAATTTTAACACAAACAATGATGCTTAGGTTAAAATAGCATACAAAACAGAGTTAACGATCAAGAGTAAAAGCGTGGCATACACAGTGACTATAGTAGATTTTTATTTGGATTTATTAGCCGGGATCTTTTGATTAAATCTGCAGCCTGCATTGACCAGGAATCATTCAAATCTTAAATACAATCATCACTGTCTTCAAGGCTTAGAGTAGGTATGCTATTTTTATGTTGATCTGTATTTTCATTTGTATATCAAGTGGTGATTTACTTCCTAGTGTGGATGCGATACATATCTGTGTGTGAGTTCTAGACATGGTTTTGGTTTTCAGGGACTGAGTTGCGGCGCTTTAACAGAGGAAGGTATATTGCAGGATATAGAAATTGAAGGCTTTGATTTAATTTTTAGGGCATTTATAGATCGTAAAAGAGGCACCTGAGTGGATAAAGGCGATGTAAAAACTGCAGATGAATTAATTGCAATGACAATAATTTGAAACATTGCAATCTTGATTTGTTTGAATGGTAAAGGAAAGAGATTGTTCTATTCATGACGCATTGAGAAACAACACGAGGGATATTGGCGATGGACTAAGTAGTTTTGAACTTCAGTCAAGTGAGAACGGCACCGGAGTTAGCACCTCCCTCTCGAAACTTCCATTCCATGCCAATGGAAGGTCTGGGGACTTTGACCAGAATTAACATGAATCAACCTCACCACTTGACAAGAATCGATTTGAACAAATATTAAAGTACAAATAAGACTGCGTGTCTTAGAAATGTGACACGAACGTGAGTTATAGTGGATTTTAATGGTACAAGAGCTAGATGTGGTCTTTAGTGGCATCAGGACTTGAACTCACGACTGACGAAAGTCCATGACAATGGTCACGGCAACAGTAAATTAGTAACCGGGAGTGGGGTTGTTGATGACTGTGGTACTATTTTGTTTTCAAGCTTTCGAATAGGAAATATTTTAGGTTTTTATTTCTTAACCTGTTTTTCTGTTTTCAGGCATAACTTTGAATAAGAAGGATGAGACAGGGAACAATTAATACAATTTGGCTACAGATGGCAATCCGTGGAAGAATGTCCAACAGATGCGAATCTATAGCATGCCACAATTGCTTCCTGCAGGCAGTTTGTGAATAGCTGAATTTGTGACGCTTAAAACAGCTCAACAGATTCAGGATGCAAGGGCGGATTCGGTAATTTAGATATTCTCTTTAATAGTAATGAGGGTAACCGAGTACAATTAAGGCTCCCGCCTAACCACCATTTTGATTTCACGGATGTAATGTTAATCCTATGGAATTTCGACTACCATTCTCAAATCTTTACCATTTGATATATTTGAATTCGATTAAGTGCATCTGAAAGAGTAAAAAATAATAAAGTCTTCAGTGGAATTACTTTCTTTTTTCGATTCTTAAAAATATTTTTTTAAAGACCAGAAAACTCACAAACAAATCATTAAAATAGGGGTAAAAATATTTTTGAAAATCGGAGAAAAAAAGTAATTCCGCAAAAGCAGTCATTATTTTTTGCTCTTTCAAAAACACTTTACTATTTTATCTATTTGAATGAAATAAGATCCTTGGCTGCCAAAGACCCGCCGTGTTGCCGGGGCTGATGCACGTTAAATCTGTTCGGGGCCCAAAGTCCTCCCGTTGGCGTGGTGTGGATGTTAGGAGAGGGGGTGCCAGCTCAGGTGTCGTCCTCGTCACTTGACCGTGGTTCAAAATTACGAGGTCCGTCGCCAATAGCCCTAGTGTTGCTTCTAGTGCGACGTTAATATAAAACTAAACTAAACTTGAATGAAATAAAGATATGAGAATGGTTGTCGAAATTCCATAGGATTAACATTACGTCCACGAAGTCAAAAGGGCCGATAGACGGGAGCTTTAAGCATTAAAATTAAATGTATTGTTAAAAAAGGCGAGATGTTATTTCTTTTGATTGTGATCCTTCTAATCCAAGTGACACCCTGTTCAAGAAATTTATAGAGGATATCTGTTTCAAATGTGCATAACAAGTCAGGTTCATACCTAACATTATGACAAGTGTTTAAAGATTTGTGTAGATAGAATATCAGGGGAGAATCTAGAAACATTTTTGCGGATAAGAATGACTGAGGTAGTAAAGTGACCAGTTTGTTAATAACTCACTTGATTGTAATTTTTTCTCTCTTTCAAACTGGGTTCACCACCAATAACTTGCTCATCCTTTTGTATAGAGATATTGAAATTTACAGGACATTTCATTGTTAGGTAGAGAGAGAGAACTGAAAATCGCGTGTGAGTTGCAATGAAATCATTGCCATCAGTGCCAAAGGCGAGGTAGGTGAAATGAGTCCTTTACCCGAGTACAAAAGAGAAATATCCGTATTACACATATATATATTCCTTTTAGGGCGTTTCCATTTACCAAGGAGTTCAACAAGGGAAACAGACTGTCGATCAACTGTCTGTAGCGGGGCTCAGCATTTACTAGTGGTCATCGAGTTTTATAACGCTCTTGGAAGCGATTAGAGGACTATTGGCAACAGATTTTACAATTTTGAACCGCGATACAGTGACAAGATGGCGCTCGAACAGGCACCTCCCTCTCCAAACTTCCAAACCACGGCAACGGGAGAACTTGGAGCCTCAACAGATTTTTCATGTATCGGCATGTAATACTTTGAATCGGGAGTGCCTCGATCAAGTGCCAATGACTTCCCCCGAGCTGGCATCCTACTCTCGTCGACTTCCACACCATCACAAATGAGGATTTTGAGCCCCGACAGATTTAACATGAGCAATCCCCTCACTTGACGGTTTTTTTATTAGCATCAAAACTCGAACTCACGATTTGATTGAAACACGCTCACGAGCTTGTGTTCATGAACACTCAATCCTTGCTGACCAATTTATGAAAAAACGTGCACCTGATCTGCATAAAATTATATAAATACAGGAAAGGGAAATGGAATTACATAGCGAGTCAAAAATAAGGAAAGATCACTCTGGAAATTCGGAGACACATGATTCGTTTTATCAAAAAGGAAATCTTGTAAGAGAAGGGATGAAAGTTGAGGTTCCTGGAGCAAGAGCGGAATCTGTCAAAGCCGAACCAAACAACGGATATCTGATCCAGTCGTTAGAAAGAAAGAAAAAAATGACTAGAAAAGATAAATATTGGTTCGTAAGAAGGAAGGTCGAAAATAAAGAAGGATCGCTGGGGTATCCAGGAACCACGTCACTCGTGTTTAACAAAGTAAGTCCCCCAGAAAGAAAACGATCACAGAGTACCTCGGGTGAGTGAGTGAATGTAAAGTTTATTGGCGCAAAAGCCAGATATGGCTATGCTGCGCTAAACAAGATTGAACTGTGGTCTAGACGTTAGAGTACCTAAGAGTCAAGATGCATGTACTTACCAAAAGATGGTAAGGTCGTAAGAAAAATCACTTGGATACTTCTGGGTAAATCCCATACTCACCGAAAGTAGGCAAGCCCCTGAACCTCTGCGGGGTGTAAGGACGTTTGAAGGAATTGAGATTCAAGCTCCTATAAAACCATGATATTACCATCAGAATACAAAGCAAAAATCCAAGACCGTTGCAATTGAATGTTCATTATTGTGAACTTTGTAACTAGTAAAGAGGAAATTCAATCGGTGATGGTGTCCTGATGGAACAGTGACTCCTAAATGTTAAAAGAACAAAACCTTGAAGTAGTCCCCTGTATGGTTCCGTTCTCGTAATTTGATCTTGCTCAAAATTATGAGGTTCAAGGGCCATATCTTTCGTATGGTTTCCAAGGCGGCGTGGGTTCTAAACTAATCGACGCAATAAAGAATTACGAATGAAACAAGAAAAATAGGATTGCTTTGAAAGATATTTAAAACAAAATGATTTAAATTTGAAATTTCGGGTTTGTTTATCTCCAAGATAAAAAATTTTTTTTACTATTACATCTTACAAAACTTAGGTCACTGCTTGATCATAAAATACAATTGCATATAAATTTTTGACTAAATTGTTTACTGCATTTCATAATTTTTTTACACTTAAAGCCATGCTTCTCTTTTTATAAAATATCAACGGTATGGTTTTTATTTTTGATATGAGAATACTTTGTATTTTTTTGTTAACTTCTTAAATTTATGTAACAAATAAATCTAAGGATTTTAAATGAAAAATGTAAAAAAAAAAAAAAAAAAATTGTAATGTCCCTTAATAATCTTAGGAGGAAAAATATATTTATCTCGAGGAAGTTCTCATGAAGGATATGTTTTTAATTTTTATTTTTAAAAATAAAATTTGAATGGGTTTGTTATGTTATAATTTTTTTTTTTATCTAATTTATGCATGTAAAGTGCACTATTTTTGAAATTTTACAGGACAGCTGCCCAAAACTTTGTGTTTCTTCATTACTTCTCGCACCGTAATGAATATTTTTCAATTAATCTTTGGACATTTCATTCCTTGGACAATTGAATTTTAAATTATAATACCTTTTAAGCTTATAAAACTATACCGATTATTTTTAAAAAATTGACATAGTGTTCTTTAACTCCGGCAATATAGGTGTTTTCTCTAAAGTTAGATTTTTGTGAAACAGTGGCACAATAGCTAATATAAATTGCACTGATGATGATTTAAATAAAGTTTCAAAATAATGAGAGATTGATCAAAAATTAAATATTAATTTGATTATTAGAGAAATTAATAAAATTAACTTTAAAAAAGTACAGTTTATATAAATGAAAATTTCAGTTTAGTTTTTATTAACGTCACATTAGAAGCAACACGAGGGATATTGACGACGGACCTCGTAATTTTGAACCTCCGTCAAGTGATGAGGATGACACTAGAGCTGGCACCCCTTCTCCTAACTTCCACACCACACCAACGGGAGGACTTTGGGCCCCAATATATTTAACACTCATCAGCTCCGGCTACACTACGGGTCAAAGATCGAACCTACGACTGAACGAAAAACCCCGGCTACAAATCCGAAACCATGACCACTAAGTTATGATAATTTCAGTGAAAAAAATAATCGCTATAAACATAGCAATGACAATGATTTTGCATTACATTTGAAAGAATAGATTACATTGCATTATCCCTTTTGTATATTTTATTGGATTCCACGTAATTGGTATTAGAAAGGAAATATACAGTGCGCAAATTTTAAAACGCAAACTTTCTGTTTGAGCTTTTCCCTAAAGTATTGATTCACAACTTAGAGTTATTTCTGAATTTATTAGAGACGCTAGGAAAATCTGTAAGAAAATGAAAAATTAGCATCTAATCGATTAAAGGAAACTAAGGATATAAAATTTACCTCATCCAAGTCAATGACAACCGCGAAATCTCAAACTTTAAGATATCAAAGAGGATAGTTTGTATTAAAGATACGTCGTAGAGGAAAACGATAGTCAAATTGAAAATGAGCTTCCTGATTTCGAAGAACGCTTCGATAATGAGGATAAAACTAGAGCTTGTATCTTGATAACGGAATTACCATATTACGTCACTTGAAGATTTCGGTGTTGAGATGAATTTCTACACGTGACGATCCTTCACTGAATTTGATTCAGTTTAGTTTAGTTTTCATTAACGTCGCACTAGAAGCAACACGAGGGCTATTGGCGACGGACCTCGTAATTTTGAACCACGGTCAAGTGACGAGGACGACACCTGAGCTGGCACCCCCCTCTCCTAACATCCACACCACGCCAACGGGAGGACTTTGGGCCCCGAACAGATTTAACGTGCATCAGCTCCGGCTACACGGCGGGTCTTTGGCGGCCAAGGATCGAACCCGCGACTGAACGAAAACCGCCGGTCGCTAGTCTACGACCTTGACCACTAGGCTACCGCGGCCCCACTGAATTTGAATCTCGCATTTTTTTCCGTCTACTTATTCCTGTTCGTTACAAGGCTCGCTAACTTCAACCGATGTACCTCATAATTTAGAACCTCGGTCAGATAATAAGGTTGACACATGAACTGGCATCTCCTCCCCAATTTTCTTGTATAGTAGTTCGCAGCTGTTAGAAGACTTCAGGAAATTTTTTTTCAAAATATGTAGATGAAACAAATAAATATTATTACGGAAATTCATGGATAGTACTTCTCATATTAAAAACAAATTTTTTTCTCCTGATCGATCCGAATTAAAGGAACCCGACTTAAGGCTCCCGTCTACCCTCCATTTTGATTTAATGTTAATCCTGTGGAATTTCGACTCCCGTTCTCAAATCTCTACTATTTGATCTATTTGAATTCGATAAAGTGCAGCTGAATGAGCAAAAAAATTATGAAGGCTTCTGCGGAATTACAATTTTTCTCCATTATATTAAGTATTATTTTAAGTTTTTAAAAATATCTTTTAAAGATCAGAAAAATCACAAACGAATAATTAAAAAATGGGTTAAAATATTATTAAAAATCGGAAGAAAAAAAAAGTAATTCAGCAGAAGCATTCATTATTCTTTGTTCTTTCAGATGCATTTTATTGCATTCAAATAGATCAAATAGTGAAAATGCGACAATCAAAGTCGGAATTTCTACGTCCAGATATGGCTATGCTGCGCCAAACAAGGTGTTTCTGTGATCTAGTCGTTTGAAAAAATTGACAAAATTTGTTAACAAGAAGGAAGTTCGCAAATAAAGAAGGATCACTGGGGTATCCTGGAGGTGGGTCACCTGTGTTTATCAACGACAGTGAACACCAAAGGAAAGGAAAAAGATCCGTAGAGTGCCAAGAGTGAGTGATGTCCGCGCTTTTTTGAAGAAAATAAGCTGAATTCTATTTGTTAACTTATGTGAACCCAATAATTGCATTGTATGACAAATTGAGAAGCTTCTTTACCAAAACAATTGATGCATCTCAAGATGATCATGCATCTCTTTACTGTGAGTCAATTCTCATGCTATATAATGATCTTCGATTCTTTTGCCCAAACCAATGGAAATTACTTGTTTAGAGAGCAAGGCGCATCTCTAATGTCAAAATCACCACTTTTAAATTTACTATGTACCAAACTTTTTACTTTATCATTAGAGACAAGATCGTTCACACGTTTTGGAGGCACTAATCTTGTGACAGAGCTTGTAGTAGATTATTGTCTGAAGACGTTTATAAGATTTCTCTATTTCCCGTACTTCTAAATTCCTCCTATATAAGTAAAATTAATTTTTCGTAAGATTTTTTTATGCAGTTATTTACACCTCTTCCTTGTTCGAATGTTGAAAACCATGTGCATAGCCAGCAATACAATCCATAAAAATTACTTTCCATTTTCCCGAGTTTTTAATGATGGGAAATTTTTCGAGTAACCTTTATATAATTTAAAAAAAGTGTCATTAGTTATTTTGATAAAATTATTCGTGGTTCAAACAAAGGGTTATTTAAAGATATTACAAGAAAATTTTTTATGTTGCATAATTCATATTTGCCACCGGTTCAATTTCGAATATAATTTCAAAGAATTCTGTCTTGCGTAAAGAAGGATTCAATAAGTTAAAATGCGGGAGAGTGAGAGGGGCCGCGGTAGCCTAGTGGTCAAGGTCGTTTACTCACGGCTGGCGGTTTTCGTTCAGTTGCGGGTTCAATCTTTGGCCGCCAAAGACCCGCCGTGTAGCCGGGGCTGATGCACGTTAAATCTGTTTGGGGCCCAAAGTCCTCCCTCTGGCGTGTTGTTGTTGTTAGGAGAGGAGGTGCGTCCTCGTCACTTGACCGTGGTTCAAAATTACGAGGTCCGACGCCAATAGCCCTCGTGTTGCTTCTAGTGCGATTTTAATTAAAAAAAACTAAACTAACTAAGCGGGAAAGTGAGTGAAAGTAGATGGGAATATTTCTGTAAATTGGATCATCTATTGTCACAATTTTTCTCCGATATTCTTGAGCAGAAACAATGACAAGGCCGCGGACACGCGACGGGCAGTTTTCGTCGAGTCACGGGTTCGAACCTTGATGCCACATAAGACCCAGCGTGTAGCCGGGGCAAATACACGTTAAATCTGTCGAGACTCATAGTCCTCCCGTAGGCGAAATGTAGAAGTTAGGATAGGGCGGTGCCAGGTGAGGTGTCATCCTCGTCCCTTGAACGAGGTTCAAAATTACGAGATCCGTCGCCAATAGCCATAGTGTAGCTTGCAGTGCGATTTAAATCAAACCAAATCAAACAATTACAAAATTCAGCTCATTTTAAAAAGCGCGTGAGTCATTTTGCGTGAGTGAATGACCAACAAACTTACTGAAGAGCGCAGGTGTGTTAGAAGTGGGTGGGAATGCGTGAATCATGCGATATAGAAGTAGCCATTCTGTCTGCAACAAACCTAACATATTTGACTCTGAAGTGTATGGTGCCAGGCAGACTGACTGCTTGGTAACTTTTGATCGCTAATAATTTAACACGAGCATTGTGTGGCAACAGCAAGATAGTTTTTTAAAATTATATTTTGTACATATACATATAATTCGAGTTAATTTATTGCAGAATGTTCCTGATTCTAATGAGAACTCGGATTAATCGCTTCCCGAAACTCCAAAGAGGAAAGTTGCAGTAATTTTAAGCGTGTGTGTGTGTGTTTATGTGTGTGTGCGTGTGTTTGTGGGTTGGAATGCAGTTTAGCGAAACCACCCCTTGGCGACAGGAATTGTTTGGCGATATTTTGTTAACTATGGCTACCATGCTTTCTCTCATTTGCGGTGGCTTTAGCCGTGGTAACCCTTTCGAATAAGGCATATGATACATGATTTTTGATTTTCAGTAAGGAACTTTTTTTTTATATATATTTATACCTTTCTCTGATCATTTTTTTTTTTCACTTTTGTTGCATTCGCCGGGGCTACCTTTTCGAATTTGCCACACGAATACGGATTCCGGATAACCTGATGTTTTTTTTTTCGTTATACAATCTTCTGATCATGTTTTTTTCACTTTTGTTGCATTCGCCGGGGCTACTCTTTCGAATTTGAAACATTAATCGGAATTACAGTCCTTCATCTACCTCCCCCCCTTCAGTCTGGATTACTTTTTTCCAGGATTCATTACACCTGCGCAATCTCACAGTCAGGCAGCTGTTTCGGATGTTTTTTGCTTTTAGCCAATCACATACAGTACCTTTTTTAATCTCCGTTTCTAAACCGAAACTATTTTTCTTTTTCTTTTTTTTTAATCTTAACCAATCAGGGGTTAATCTTTTGGCCTTTTCCGTTGTTGAGTCCCGACTTCTCAGAGTTTCTAGAATATTCTTTATCCGTTATTCCGGTGTAATAGTTGTGCAGTTCAGTAGGTTAATCATTTTGCTGTATTTTCGTGCTTTTCTGTTTCACGTCCTCATCGTTCTTCTTTTCGAATTCTCCTGCTTGGTTGATTTTGTGTTTCTACGTTTTTTACCTTACCGTCAATCATTTATTCAACGTTTATTCTCCGAATCCCAGTTTCTTTGTCGAGGGAGAATTTGATTCTTACATGGGTTAATACATGTGGAGACGGAGACACAATCATTCAATTCAGGATGAAACCTACAAGGATTATTTGAAAACCGTTATTACTGGGTAACCGCCGGAAAATCGAGACGATCCTGAAAATTAGGTTAGTCAAAAAATTCCTACTTTTAAGCTTCGCGGACTTCAGGCTCCGCCATGAAAATCGCCAAACTTGGCGATTTTTCAAATCTCGCCAAGTGGTTACGCTAAACTGCATTTTTATTAGAATATGTATATATATGTATTTGTGCGTGCAGTGCGGTCCACCGGAATAAAATGCTCTTCCAAAGCGGCCTGCAAAATCTTTTGGGTTGGACAGGCCTGACCTAGACATCTAGAAAAAAATCTCTAGACAGGGAAAGGAAGAAAAATATAAATTAGTTGACAAGAAGAATCGCTAGGGTATCTCAGAGGCATACCACCCTTGATTACCAAAGACAATAAACCCCATAGGAAAGAAAAAAGATCGCAAGTTTGTCGCGAATGAGTGATGCATGTATTTATCTGAAGAAGTCCCTTAATTATAGAGTCATTTCAATTAAAATGAAAGGGGAAAAAAAACCCTGTGAATATATCCCATTTCATAAAGATACTGTCATTTTAATAACCTCAATACGTGTCCAAAAACTGCTTCCACTTCACCAATAAAATTTATGAACTGAAAGAAGAAATCCGATTGCTTATTAATGTCTCTCTTAGATTGGATTGCTTTTATTACCGTCAAACTAGAAGCAACACGAGAGCTAATGGCGACGGACCTCGTAATTTTGAACCTCGGTCAAGTGAAGAGGACGACACTTGAGCTGGCACCCCCTTCTCCTAACTTCCACACCACGCCGACGGGAGGACTTTGGGCCCCGAACAGATTTAACGTGCATCAGCCCGTCTACACGGCGGGTCTTTGGTGGCCAAGGATCGAACCCGCGACTGAACGAAAACCGCCGGTCGCGAGTCCACGACCTTGACCACTAGGCTACTGCGACCCATCTCAAGGCTCGAATAGACGACTACAACGAAATTCTATGACCAGGTTACCGCAACCACGTCACTCTTAGAGGGGAGTGATTGTTGGTTTAAGGCGCAAGAGTCAAATCTGGTTATTTTGCTCCAAGCAATTGTTGATAACTGAACAATTGTTTTCTTTAAAGGAAATGAAATAAATTAGATAAAAGTCGCAGATTAATAAATACAATTGTAAAACAATATAAAAATGGTTAAAATCTGAAATAGGATTTAAAAATTCAGTTTTGTATAATAACGCAAACAAGTTATAGTTAGTTTAGTAACAAGTTATTAAAATTAAAGTTAATACAAGAAAAATACATTCTCATTTGCAGAATTCTCAACTAAAAGGATTTCTTTAAAATAGTTTAATTTAAATTATTTCTTTTTTCTAAAGTCGTAAAAATATTTAAAGGGTTTCCATCTGACCACTAGGAAAAAAAAAAATTTTTAAAATAGCACTCTACAAAAATAAACACACAATTTTCAAGATAACAGTTTATCGAATTATTTGAAACAAAACATCTCGAATAAATTTTACATCAATATTTTCCAAAAATTTTTTGGAAATACAGTGTTCTCTTTTGAGATCGTCTTTTTTGTATTTCGTGTATATTTGATAAAACTAAAACATTATTTGAAACATTGAAAAAATTTTCAGAGTTTCAAAATGCTATATGTGGGTGCTATAATTCACTGTCGTGATTACTAATGCAACCAATTGCACTTAAAATTTTTGGGAAACACTTTCATAACATTTTGTTCAACAGAAATAAAGAGTGATTTCATTAAAGACAGTCCATCTGTCTCTTCGGTAGACACGGTGTTTGGTGTACAGTTTATTAATATGTGTGATTTTCCACAGATATTCAGAATAAAGAAAATTAATAAATTCCTTTTTAGTCATATGCGCAAAGTTTTAGATTATCTAACTGGTTATTAGTGATCCAAGCTTGAGTATTTATGTTTTTATTATTAAAACGTTTTTCTGCATTTCACTTGGTGTGTTAGTGTGTGTGTCATCAAATTTTCGATCGTTAATTTAACCAACTTCCCATTAAGCTAGAGTTCTGAAACCTTGGGAATCGTTCTTACTCGCCTAACAATGCGATATTTAGACATTTGCGACCAGTTTTAACTAATATTTCAGTAATTTTTTATAACGTAATTTGTGTAGTAACCTGGCGCCATCTATGGAAGATATATTGAATTACGCAGAGAGAGTGATCTTAAAAGACGAGAGAGATATGAGGTTTTTTACAAAGTTTTAACTAATATTTCAATATTTTTTTTATTAAACTTTACCACCATTTAAAAACGTTGATTTTTATCTCGAATTACTCACAATCATTTCGGATTCAGTGTTTGTTACTAAAATAATATTATTATTTTCAATGAATCATGAAGAATAGTACAGACGGTTAAAGTTAAATATTTTCTGAAAAAAAAATTAAACATGAATGTAAATCCATGACCACTCTATTGAAGTTAGGTTTTAGACTCACTTTATTTTCGGATACAAGGAGCTTTATAGTGTGAATTGTGAAGAATTCTTTATATAAATCATATGGTAAATAAACGTGGTTAGTTAGGTCTTTGCGGAACACACACATGCAGAAGACATGTCCTTATTTTCTTTTAGATATTTAAGGGTTAGGGATCCACCACTGAGAAGAGATAAGTTATGTTTGTATTAAAGTTTTCGGCTATGAAAAGAAACTTTTTCTTTGCATATTTTCTCTTTCAAAGATCAAGATAGCATAAATTTATATTTATCAAATGAGGAAAGCAGATTATTGTCACATTCGCAACTTTTCAAGATTAATAAGCGATTTGATCAAACAAAATGGCAAAACACATATTGGCTATCGATGGTTATGCCACCGATTTTGTCGTAAAGACTCATTACTGGAGCATCTAAAATATTATAAAAATGTAAGTCCTCAAAAACTAAAAATGTCTTCACCAGTAAGAAACATTTTATAGTTTCTGATGATAGTTTTTCAACACAAAGATCCTTTTATAATATATGTCGACTTTGAATCAATATTTATTCCTTACTATTGTATCCAACCTACGAACCAAAGCGTATATACTGAAGAAATAGCTCTGGATAAATCACGCGGTTATGCTTACATTGTTGTTGGTTGTGATAGAAGAGCCTAACTGATTACCGTTTATCGAGGACGCGTTGCTATAATACATTTAATAAAGCTTCTGGAAAGGAAAAAGGCGTGATTACTTTGAATTTAATCACTGTTATGCCTATGAATCTTTCATCTAAAGAACAATTCAATTTCGAAACACAGTGCTATCATAATAATATCATTATCATTATCTTACAATTGTAAGCAACCAAAATACTATCTTCAAAATTACGAAGTTAATTACCATTGCCATTTTAATGGGCGTTATGTAAGGACAGCTCATAAATTTTGTAATTTACGATATAAAATGCATAAAACGATATATTTTGCGTTTCATAACCTTAAAAATTATTATAAATATTATTATATAATCAAATGTTTAAGTAATTATAAAGAGTATGAATATAGCGTCATTACAAATAATGTGGGAAAATTCAATTTCAATGATTTCAACTACTTTTTCAATGATTGAAAATAGTAAAGAAAATAATATAATCTTTGCAGTTTATAGAGTGTTATCAGTTTTAACCAATTTCCCTTCAACAATTAGTTCATAATTTAAAGGAAAGTGATTTCAGTATTACAAAATGAAATGTATTGCAAGGAAAAATTCATTTTCTTTTTCGAAAAGATATTAATACATATGAAAAGGTGAATAATTAAAAAAATTTCAGAGATTACCCTTTACCTTCCGCTTCTGCATTTTACAGAACATTATCTGTAGAACACGGGAGAACTGAAGATTGTGAGTATATTAAAAAAGTATGGTTGATCCTTTGAATAAAATTTCTAGGTGAATATCACGACTTGTATGAAACAAATGATGTTATGGCTTATATGTTTGAAAATGTTAGAAAATAGTATTTTAGACTTTACACCAAAAAATAATCTTCAGCCTTTGTTTCCAAATTGATTTATAACCCTAAAGGTATTTTTACTCATTTCGGTGGTTGTAGGCGAAATATGTTTTTCGAAACTAAAACACATAAAAAATTAATTAAGAGCGTCTATGTGCCAAGAATAGCTTTCAGATTTGGCAATTATTTCAATTATAACCCCTCAAAAATTGGCATGATAATAGCAGATAATTTGTACATTTTAATTTATTATTTTTTTCTTTTTACTTCCAAGTCGTTAGGGCGCTAAGCAGAGAAGCAGTGTAAGAAACACAGATTTTGATTTTAAGCTTTCCTATATTGGCAGAATATCGCAACTTTTGGCGACATTTTTAGTTTCGGTGAAATTTAGTGATTGGATTTTTCATAAGAACCGAAAAATATTTAAGTGAAAGGATGTATTTACAAATTGAAAGATAAATTTGAAACAAGTGTTTAATTCATTCAAGCATGATAAATTCATTTTTGGATGAAATTGTAAGAAAGTTACGAAACAGCTAGTGGGTGGAGTTTCAACGTCCAATCAAGGAGCATCAGCATGGGTAGGATGAATAGGAAAATATTTTGAAGTGGAAGTGGGGAGAAACTTATTTTCTTCATCAGAGCATTGAACGGAGGGTGAGAAATTTGATTGGAATGTAGTTTAGAGTAACCACCCTCAGCGACAGGAATTATTTGGCGATATTTTGCCAAATGTAGCTACCCTGTTGTCTCTTCATTGTGGTGGCTTTAGGTGTGGTAACCCTTTCGAATATGCCATATGATTTGGGATTCCAGTGAAAATGCAGTTTAGCGTAACCAGTTGGTAAGATTTGAAAAATCGCCAAATTTAGCGATTTTTTTTTTTTGGCGGAACCTTAAGTTCGCGAAGCGGAAGAGAAGAAATTTTTTGACTCACATCATCACCACATTTAGGACATGCATAGGAGGACGAAATTAAACCTAATTTCATAACCCATACAAGTAAAGGATGCTTTCCTTCCTTCCTTCTGTAAATCAGACAAAAATTGCAAAGTACATTCACTCACCTCTGTCGAGAATCGTTCTCTTGTGCCATTATATTGCTTGGGAGGATCAGGCAATTCAGTGAGTTGTTGGATCGGATCGTCGCAGAGCCTTTTCAGATCAGTCCGGCAGGTCGTCAAAAAGAACGTGAGACAAGCAATGAAAGGAAGATGCAAGACCTGGCAATGAATTGAACACGATGGGACCCCAGAAGAGTTTCTCGACAATTGACGGACCAATCAAGGATGTTCCTGGGGGAGACTCTGATCTATGGGTTGCACCCGACTTCAGTTCATTTCGGGCGTGACCTCTGGTTCGGTTCAAAGAGACAAAATCTTTCAGGGGTTTTTGCAGGGCATCGAAAAATCGGCAGGGCACGGCATGGCACAGCCCACTGCATATTGCTAAATAACTACAGGGCTTCTGCTTCTGCTTCTGCTTCTGCTGCTTCCTTCTGGATTACCTACCATACCTACCACTGGTTCGGACTCGGGATGGGATGGTTCGCGGATCAACAATCAAATGGATGAAGGAGACAGATCGATCAGATCGGATCAGGATCGGGCTGGGACGCTGATCTTGAGATGGAATTATCCAGCAGAGGGTATATAACAAAGAAAAAACCTGTTGAACTGAATTCTAATACTGTGGCGAATTCGAAGATCTGTCCACCCTAAAAGGTACACCAATGGAGAAAAAAATGGTCGGAGGTGATATGGTAAAAAAATATATTATGGTGAACTGGATCAATTCATATGGCAAAATTCGAGGAGTAGCTAGCACAAATACCACTCGCAGTGAAGAGAAAGCAAGGTATGACAGATTGGCAAAGTATCGCCAAATAAGTTCCTATCGCCAGGTTGGACCGTGATAAACAGCATTCAGCGGGTGTCGAGTTCACCAAGCTATTTTTTTTTATATATATAAACCTCTCTCTTGACCATGTTTTTTACATTGTTGCTCTTACTGCGGTTACCCTTTGAATTTATGCTATGAATGGATTCCAGTTCGCACTATTTTTGTTATATATCTCTCTGGATAATTTTTCTCTTGCGCCATTAAACCCCACAATCACACACTCACGCAGCTGGGATGGATGTTTTTCTAATACATACAGTAGATTTTTCACCTCTTTCAACTCTAAGATATTTTTGTTTTTAACCAATCAGGGTTATATTTTGCCTTCCGTTGCTGTAAAACTCTCTAATGTTTCTAGAACATTCTTTTTGTCCGTTACTTCGTTTGAGCATTTTCAGTTCTGTCGTCTCACTATTGCTGTCCTTCCGTGGTTTCCTTTTTACGTTGTTCACGTTTTTATTTAATTTCTCCTGCTGGATTGGTTGTGTTTCGTTCATCTGATCAACAATCACTAATTTTCCGTTTATTCTCTCAAGTACAGGTTTTTTCAATACCCGCCAGAATGATTTCGACAGAGGTGAGTGAATGTACTTTGCATTTTTTGTCTGATTTTCTGAAGGAAGGAAAGCATCCTTTCCTTGTATGGGTTATGAAATTAGGTTTAATTTCGTCCACCTATGCATGTCCTAAATGTGGTGATGATGTGAGTCAAAAAATTCCTTCTTTTCCGCTTCGCGGACTTAGGTTCCGTTTTTAGGTTCAGCCAAAAAAAAAAAAAAAAAAAACCGCTAAATTTGGCGATTTTTCAAATCTCGCCAAGTGGTTACGCTAAACTGCATTTTCACCTGGGAGTTTTCTGAATTATGAATTCTATTCTATTTTTATTTACTTTATGAATTTATTATTTGCCTTATTTTTGGCAAGTTTTTAACTGATTTTTTCAACGATTTGTTTTTCCAACATACTGAACATAAACGTTTATTCATTGGAGCTCTTCGTCATCGCTATTTGGAAGTGGTGAAATAGTTCAGTTGAGTGGGGAAAGTCACCCCTCTAAAGATAGAAGTAGCCTATAGATATTCCAGCTAAGTGTTGATATTGCGGAGGAATACCCTTTATTCCGCATGTCCAAAAATTACGAAATATTTTATGCATCGCTTTCATCAACTACTAATACATGGAAAAAAGAAACAAACTGAGGAGCTATTAAAAACAATGATCTGTGCGAAAACACTTCCACCTCAACTTCCAATGAAAACATTTCCACTTCCTTATTTACATCTGATCTGAATGAAATTAAATGAATCTTTGAACTAAGTGAAATGATATCTGCCAAATCTTCACAAATGAAGAACTGGGCTCCTTCGGGAAAATAGTAATATATTTTCAAATTTACCTCAACTCAGGCAATATATGGTGTGAGGATTGATTCCCACTTCTCAAATTAGAGTAAAACTCTTCTTTTCATAACATTCGACAGCTGCTGCCGAGTGGTTATGGTCGCGAGTTCATGGCCAGCATTTCAATCGAATCGGGGATTTGAGACCAGATACTACTAAAGACCAGTCGTGTAGCGGGAAGGATCTATCGGGGTTCAAAGTCCTCTCCGTTGGGATGGAGTGAAAGTTAGAAAAGTAGGAGTCCAACTAAGATGTCGTCCAGTTACCTAGTAGGCTAAATTTTGTTTCTAAGTGCGACGCTAATATACAATCGCAATCAATCTTTCTTAGCTACCACAATTGGAGTAGTAAATCCTTCAGGTCCAAGTTATAAGTCACCCCTCCTTCTTCGCCTGATGCTAAGCTTAAACTTTTACTTATTTCCAATAAGGAAATCGTAATTGTAAAAACTTAAAAAATCGCTTGTTAGCGCAAATTTCCAAAACTCAATATAATTGGGATCATTTGCAATTGAAAAAGGTTCCTTATATTTTCTTTTTAGTGTAGTATGGTGTTGTAGGTCAATAATTTCTATTTGGAGATCAGGCGGGTAACAATTAGCCTCTTGCAAAGGAATTGAAAAAGGCTTTGTAAAAGTATCAATGTTTTTTTTTATCTCTTTGAAAATCATCAAAACGAGCACTGAAAAATCCTGCGAAAGAGATATGAATTTTATAAATCTATCATAGTTCAGAGCATTATTGACTCTAGTTCTTGCATCAAAATGTGAAATGTGTTTTTCATTTTTTTCCCTCCGAAATCTCAACGAAAAAGAAAACGTTTGCTCACAAAAGAAGGTATATGACTAACTAGAGTAGGTAAAATACAGTTTCCCTCCTTTAACCGTAAATTTAAGATATTTAAAGGACCCATATTATTGGTAAGAAAAACTAAATTTATATCCTAAATGACCCATATTATTGGTAAGAAAAACTAAATTTATATCCTATCTTCATTCTTGAGTACCAAGAAAACAATGGGCAGTTCATCGTTTTCTTACAAATATTTTATAAAACACTCTTCCTCAAATTCCAAAATCTCGCAAGTACATTTCCTTTGGAAAGCCAGGACCTTCATTGTAGTCAATGTAGAAGTAAATCGAAATCTTCCTCCATTTCTTTTGGGCAAAGCTCTCGAAATCGTCATCGATTCAGAGCCCCAGCTCATATTTTGTTGGTATAGCATGCTACAAGATCAACAACAGACATATAGCTTTGACAAGTTTACAGACAGTTTACAACAGACGACAAGTTTAAGTACTTGGTACATATAGCTTCTTGACGTGGATATAATTACAATGATACTAAAAAACTTTTCTTCCCAAATAATTTTCGAATAATGTAACAAAGCCTTTTATACTGCCAACTATGCAAGGCGCTGCATCTGTGCAAAAAGTATTTTTAATTTCCCCCAATCTACTTTGTTAACTTCAATTACATTTTTCAGTTCTTTAAAAATGCTCTCGTCTGTAATTAACACTAGTTAACGCAAATCAAGAAATTTTACGATATCAAAATTATTGCTCGAATAATACACAGATATGCTGAGCTGCACATGATCCGTGATGTCACAGCTTTCTTCCAAAATTAGTGAAAAGTATTTTCAATATTATTGTTCAGAGACAATTTGTGCGCCAACATGTGCATCATATCGTATACGACGCTTGACATTATTTCCAGACAAGACTATTTTATCGGCTATATTTTTGACTTTTATACCACGATATTTTGGGAAAATAATAGGCTATTTTTAATTATCTCTTCTCCGTCAGGATAAGGCCTTTTATTGCAAACCATTGACAAATAAAGTTTTAAGAAGCCTTGACCGTAGTTTCCAATTCGTCGCATCTCTTTTGGAAAAGGGATTGTTGATCGGCTAATTATTATTCATAAAATACTTTCGCAACTGTGAGCCATCAGGATATTTGCTGTTGAAATTACTGTGCAGTTGTTTGAAATGTCGATTCAGATTAAATTTTTTCTGCGCTACTATACAACTTTTACATATAAAACAAACAAGCCTGGAAGTATTTTCAAAAATTGATCTTCCTTTACTCTATTAAATTAACTGATTGCAATATATCTTCTTCATATTTTCTTTTCGATGTCAAAGGTTTAGTCATGGGTGTATAAAAAATAAAATAATTAAAATGACCGGCAACTTCAAAATTTAAGAAATTTTTTAAAAAAGCTTATTATCCTGCTCGGTTATAAGAAATCTCTTGAGCCATGGAAACAGAGCGTCACGCACGTTCTCATATATCGCGCCAAGGGGCAACATAACAACAAAGCACGATCATTGGACGAACCATTGGTCTCGTTCCGTGATCATACTATCTAATGTATTGTTGTACTGGTGTCAGGCAATGCCATTCTCCGAGGTGATTGAATCAGTTGCATATGAGTAGATGTTTTAGGGATTTTGATAAATTTCCTGAAGGCGACATTATTATTTTTCAGATTTTTAAATACTTCAATAAGTCTTCGCGTTACTGTAGCATGCTTTCTGAAGGTTGGCCATTAAAGTCGTAAAATACATTTTATTTCTTTATATGATTCGTCGAATATATAGGAGTGATAAGGTAAATGTTTGTTTTATTAGCCACCCTAAGGGCTATTGTTTCAGGTGGATCACTTTTTGGCGTACCAGATCACTTTTCAATTTTTTATCGTTTGTTTCAGTTTTAATTACCTTTAGCTTAATGTATTCAGTTTAATAATTTATAATTTGCTTTAATTTTAATTACATTTAGCTTAAATATATTCAATTTATTGGGTTGGAGGGAAAGTTCTGTCGTATTTTAAATAGGCAGGTGATTTTTCTTGTAAATAAAAAAAACATCTGGCTAGTGAGTCATTCGGATTTTTTTTTTTTTGTTCTTTTAGCTGCTGTATAATATAAAATGAGTCCTTTTTTACTGTTCATCATTTACATGTGATATTTAAAGTGGAAAACATGTCAGTAGATAAAGTGCATTTACGACACTGCTTTTTGTACGAATTCCAAAAAGGAAGAAACGCATCGGTTGCATGTAAAAATTTATGTGCGGTATTTGGAAAAGATATTGTAAATGTTCATACTTGTCAAAGATGGTTTAGCAAATTTCGGTCCGGGGATCTGAGACTCCAAGAAAGTGATCGATCTGGACGACCATCCAAGATCGATAATGATGTTTTGCGATCCATGTTGGAAAATAATCCACATTTAACAAGTCGAGAAATTGCAGAAGAGTTTGGCATTCATCATACAACTGTTGGATATCACATTAAATCTCTTGGGTTTGTTTTAAAGCAAAGTGTTTGGTTCCACATGAATTAACGGAAAGGAATTTGTCTGATCGTGTAAGAATGTGTTCATCACATCTGATTAGACACAATGTGGAGCCGTTTTTGGACAATCTGGTTACTGGAGATGAAAAGTGAATTCTTTACGAGAATATTAAGAGGAAAAAATCTTACTGCAAACCAGGAACATCAGCAGCAACAGTTCCAAAACCAAGTATCAAGTCAACGAAAAGTACTGCTTTGTTTGTGGTGGGACAGGAAAGGTCCAGTTTACTAAGAGTTGCTGAAACAGGGGAAAACCATTAACGCGTATCTGTACTGCAATCAGCTGGATAAATTGAATACAGCATTCAAAGAAAAAAGGCCAGCATTAGTGTCCAGAAAAAGGAATAGTGTTCAACCACGATAATGCTCGACCGCATACTGCAATGTTGACACAACAAAAACTGAATGCGTTAGAATGGGAAGTCCTTAGTCACCCACCTTATTCACCTGACATTGCACCATCTGATTATTACCTGTTCAGATCTCTGCATAATTATCTAACGGGAAAAAATTCAAGTCTTTTGAAAGTGTTTCTAAGGCAGTTGCTGACTATTTTAACTCCAAGGACGAGAACTTCTACAAAGCAGGAATTCACAGGTTACCTGAAAGATGGCAACAGGTTGTAACAAATAACGGAGCATATATAATTGATTAATATTAAACACATATTCTTATAAATGAATTCAAATATCTTCTTTAAAATACGACAGAACTTTCCCTCCAACCCAATAATAATTTATCGTTTCTTTTAATTTTAATATCGGAAAAGTTAAGTATTGTCCATTTCTCGATATTTAATCGTTTGCTTTAATTCTTATATTTAATTATGTAATTTAATAATTATTGTAAAGAAAAGCGCACCTTCGGTGGTTAAATTTGTTCTTTGCAAAACTTTGCATAAAATTTTTTTTGAATTTTTTTATGTTTTAACTTTTCAATGGATTTGCAGTTTCACCCACATAGAATGTTATTTTTTTTATCCGTTTTAATGTGCGAAAATATAAGTAATTTAAGTTTACTCGCATCCAATACATTCACGATATTATTTGTTTACTTCTGTAGGAAGCGACAAATTTAGGATTAGCACCGGGTAACAGAAATTCGCATTACGGCATTGTACCTCATTGACATCAACTAGATGTTTCGAATTATGCACAGTTCAATGCCGCATTGTTTTTGAGATGCTAAGGCTCTTGTAATGGGTGAGTTAATTTCGCATTCCGTAGAAGAAATACACTACAGACAGACCTCAGTTTTCTTACTGCATTATTTATTCGTTCTATCGTCATTTACTTGTTGTCTATCAAGTTTCAGTTGCTTTAAGAGTTTTGAAAATTTTTTAAATTTCGAATTGGTAAATTGTTCAACATATAGGGCTTTGCCTGTGTGTGAAATCTTTTAAAATGCATGTTTTTGTGACGTTTTTTGAAAATTTTATTTGTTGTGTATATGTAGCTAAGTTAACGATTCTAACGATTAAACAATATCAGTGGTAATTTAGATACGAGGGTTGCTATTTATATTTCTGGCCTTGGCAACAGTAAGTGTTGATAGGCGACCGCAGACGATTTTAATCGAAAGTTTGATATTTTTAAACATAAATTCAGCAAACGATTTACCATTATAGCTTTATTTGTGTTGTTGACAGTAAATTGAAAAGTTCTTCTCTGTCAAAAAATGGAATTGAATCGTGAACATTTCCGTGCCATTATTTTTCATAACTTTCGACGTGGATTGTCAAGACAAGAATGCTTCGATGAACTTAATTCTTTATACAGCGATAAAGCGCCATCCTACAGCACTGTAAAAAATTGGTATAACGAATTTAATCGTGGTCGATGTTCGATCCAGGACGAATCCCGTGCAGGTCGTCCAAAATCCGTTGTTGTGCCAGAAAAGATCAATGCTGTGCGTGAACTGATAAAGCAAGATCATCATGTGACATACCGTGAGATAGAGGCGTCTTTGGACATTAGTATGACTAGTATCAATAAAATATTGCATGAACATTTGAGCGTAAAAAAAATTTGTTCGCGTTGGATCCCGCATAATCTGACAAACGCTCAAAAAAAGGCTCGTGTCGATTGGTGCAAGGAAATGTTGGAAAAATACATTCAAGGTACATCAAAGGCTGTGTATAACATCTACACAGGTGACGAATCATGGATCTATGCATATGAGCCGGAAACAAAACAGCAATCAACTGTATGGGTCTTCCAAGATGAGGCAAAACCAACAAAAGTTGTTCGAGGAAGAAGCACATCGAAACAAATGATTGCCTGTTTCTTCGGCATTAACGGTCATGTGGCAACAGTGGCATTAGAGCAACGCAGGACGGTCAATTCTGAATGGTACACGACCATTTGTTTGCCAGAAGTCATCGGAGAAATTCGAAAAAAGCAGAAGAACAGGCGAATCATTCTTCATCATGACAATGCGAGCTCTCACACATCGACTCAAACAAAGGCATTTCTGACGGAGCGAAAGATCGAACTGATGGGTCATCCGCCGTACAGCCCTGATTTGGCACCCAATGACTTCTTCTTATTCCCACACATCAAAAATAAATTACGTGGACAACGATTTTCGACCCTCGAAGAAGCGGTTGATGCATTCAAAACGCATGTTTTGGAGTTACCTCAATCGGACTGGAAAAAGTGCTTTGAAAATTGGTTCAAACGCATGCAAAAGTGTATTGATCATCATGGAGAATATTTTGAAAAACAATAAAACCAATTTCGATCCTACATATTTGTTTTTTCATTATTAGGACAGAAATATAAATAGCAACCCTCGTACAATGCCAAATGTTTCATTTCCTCCATGGACGTGAAACTAGTCAAACCGTAGTCGACACAGGACTAAGCAACTTTTGAAACAGAAGAAAAAATTTATTTTTCAAAGATAACGTACTGTGGCCACAACTGTTTTCAGTCAAACTTTCAAAACAAGAAAGTTACCATTGCGCAAAAGACAAATCCCTTGCATATGGTGTAGGAATGACCTGAGGAAAATCAGGTTTTTTACACAAAATGTATTTTAATAAAGGTAAGAAAGAAATTGAACACATACATAGATGAAATACAATATAAACAGTTAATAATGAAAATTAATTTGATCCAAATGTAAGATAAATACTTGGTAGATGTCACTAGTGTGTGACATGACAAAATAATTAGTTTACACAAACTGTGTATTAGCAAAAAAGAAATTGAACACAAACAAAAAGGTGAAACATAAATAAAAAAAAATAATAATAGAAATACAAATTGATCCGAACATACCCCCCCTGTATGAAGAATTATGCTTGATATAAAATTAAAGTTGAGTTTTACTATTAAATTTGAGATTGGAATTTGTAGAAGAAAAATTGAGTTTTGAGCTCTAAGAAGAAAAATTGTGTGTTAAGTTTTGAACTTTGAATTCTGGCGCTATTATCAATAATAATAATAAATTAATTAATAATCTCAATAAAGACCAAAATAAATAAAAAATAAAGCAGGGTAATAGTAACCTGTAGTTCTTTTTCCTTTTCAATCAACTGCATATCAGATTTCCCTTCTTAGCCCATTTATTCTTTCCATGATCAAGCTTCTACAATCGTTGTTGCCCCCCTTCACTTCTTTTTCTTCCCCCCTCTTTTTTTAAACTCCTTTATCAATTTTACCCGAGAGAATAATTGCTAATTGTTTTTCTTAGATTCTTTCATGAGTGATTCCGAGGGAAAGCTGTCTAATTTTCGTTCAAGATGAAATAGATACGCTAAAACAAGTGCGTACATGACATAACCATGAAAAAATGTCTTCCCCACCTCCCTCAAAAACTTAATACAGATTAGCCGACAGTCCCCGTACCGATGGCACGAAGGGTATTTCAGAACTGAAAGAGATTAAAAATAGTCAATCGATGACGAGACCTTTCCTTTTATTATCCAAGAACTGAGGGACATTAAATTAAATTTGAAAGAAATGGGGGGGGGGGGGTATGAATTTTCGGACTTTGTGTTCATTATTGTGTTACTGTAGAGCCTTTTTGCTGCGATTTTGATTCATTTTGAAATTGTAAATGTGTATTAATTCAATATTAGTTTGTCGAGTTTTATCCGAAATTCAATTTTTATCTGAATATTTCAGGATTTATTTTGAAATCTTAAATGTGTATTAATTCAATATTAGCTTATAGAATTTTATCTGAAATTCATTTTTTATTTGAATATATTGAGATTCATTTTGAAATTTTATATGTGTATTAATTCAGAATTAATTTGTCGTGTTTTATCTGAAACTGATAAAGGATATTATTTTCATTGAGAGAGAAAGGAAGAGAGATTATTATTATTATTATTATTATTCAATCTAAGAATGATTGAATTTTAAGATTATTAATTCATTATTTTTCATTGATTATTTTGACTAAGAATGACTGATTTAAAGGATTATTGATTGGATATTCTTCCTTGATTATTTTAAATAAAGATGACTTTTATCTTAAACATGACTGATATATTTTATTAACACTCTTTGTGCTGCTTTCATTCTTATGTTATGTTAAACATCTTTTTTAATACATTTTTACGTGATTCATTTTGAAGTTCTGAGGAGCATGATGATTGATATTTTGAAGTGTGGCTGCAGTAGCCTTGTGGTCATGATCGTGAACACACGGCGAGCTTGTTTCCGGTGAGTCCTGAATCCGAGCCCTGACGCCACTTTGTAGCGGAACTGATGCTCACTAAATCTGACGAGGTCCCACGTCCTCAAGTTGGCGTTGTGTGGAAGTTTAGGGAGGGAGGTGCCAGCTTAGATGTCGTCTTCGTCATTTGATCGATGCTGAAAATTACGAGATCTATCACCAATAACCCTCGTGCTGTTGCTAAATACGATATTAATAAGTAATAAGTCAATGTATTTTGAAGTGTTTGATAACCTATGTTGTGAAGTGTATGATGATCGATATTTTGAAGTAAATGATAGTATTTTGAAGTGTATAATTAATGTCTTGAAGTTATGGTAATTAATATTTTGAAGTGTGACTTTGAAGACTAGGTTTTCATGAGTTGTTTAATAATGTAACAATATTGGTCAACTTAATATTTAGCAATATCAATTATTGATTCATTTAGTAATTATTGAGTACGATAATTTTGTGCTATTAATTCGCAAATTTGTTCAAAAGAGATTATTGTAACACCAGAAAGCAAGAATGTTACAGTCCATCTGTAGAGGTTGTTTTATAAACGCGCTATTGTAGTAGTTTATTGTGTTTGACGACATACATAATCCAGAGAGAAAAGGGAACAGAGTGGGGCGACCTATTATGAGTATCCCGTGGGGTATGTGATCCCGAATATTTGAGGAACATTCTACCATAATATGTAAATACAGGTTTAGAATGGTCATTATTTGAAAAATTCCATCTTGTCTAAATTAAACACTATTTATTTGCGAGAGACAGATGAGAAACATAAAGAGATCTAAACAAAAGAATTCCAGAAGATTCTAATACATCTAACAAGTGATGTAAGAGACTTAAATTCGTAAAACACTTTTTTCTTCGTAATCTTCAAAATAAATTAACAATAGCTTCTACATAATTAAATAAAATGTTTTATCCAAATTATTAGATAATATTTATTGACAGTACGATTGAACGGAGAAAACGGATGATACACATTAATATATTTCCTCTAAAGATTCCTATAATTTGTATAACTTTTCTCTCCCTATTTGGTGATCAAAGCTTTATCATTTGAAATAGGGGGGGGGGATGTCGAGAAGAAACATATAATGATTTTATGTTATCATTATTTTTATTAGTGATTTGAACCCTTTACGGTGGCTTAAATTTATTTTAAGGGAACTTTAAAAAGAAACCCATCAGAATCCAACGGAAAGAATTTTGAGATCATTCAACCTTATACAACTGATTTACCTCGATTTGTGTTAACATTCCTTTAATAGAATTTTACAAGAGTTTCATTTTTCTTTTAAAGGGACGAATTTAAAACGGGAAATTGATTAAAGGATAATATTTAAAAATAACGATTAAAAATAAGTAGTTTAAACGATTAGGTAATAAAACTCTTTAGCGAACTAAAAGCAAAAATTTTTGAAAAGTGATAAAAAGATATGAAAGAACAAAATAAGATATTTCATACAAGACACACAATTACAAATTAATAAGAAATTAAAGTGCTTAGACTGAAATTCGGTACTTTATTTCGCTTACTCCAAAAGACACGCCTATATGAAATACACTCACCACGCCTTACAATCAATAAGCTTTTCTTATCAGAGGTGGTAACACAGAATAAGCCTTTCTTTACTCATATCTCCTCAATTTGGAAGTTTAAGATGGATGTTTCTTCTAAATGAAGAGATTTTACTCATTCTTCTCAATTTGCCACCTCCCACATTTGATATGTGAGAGGATGCAAATTTATCGATCATTCACCAGGGAGGATTAAAATGATGAATAAAGAGGCGTTTTCTACTGCTAGGAGCCAGACCAGTAAAAAGAGAAGATATTTTTCAACCTATCACGTTGAAACAGAGTTTGGCGATAATGAACTGTAAAACTTTTAGCATTTAGCGCTCTTTGGCGTTTAGCAATAGTGGTAACGAAATAATTATTCTAGTTAAAGGAGTCTATAGGTACTGGCATAATAATAATGGCAATCATTCGTAATATGTGCGTAGGATTATCATTAAGATTTAATTTTTAGAGTGAAGTAAACGACATATCTGGATAAGATTTATTCCGCATACTAATTCACCCATAAGTACATTCTTGATGCAACAGCTATTATTGTTGATTTGTTTGATTTCTGTACAAAGTTCAATCCGCTGATAATGATAATGGCAAGGACATTTGCTAAATGATAACGAGTTCTACAATGTGACGAACTTCGAAAGGTCAAAAAGCGCTGGAAAAAAAATGTATAATTTAGGATGGCGACTATTTAGTGGTCTAAAGGATAATAAATAATAATTAAATTTCTATCTTGATTATTTTTAGTAATAATTAAACTTTACGATATTACAGGTTACTTCAATCTATGACTTCCTGAAACCAAATAAATCTATATTAATAGCTATAATTTAAAATATCATGTACATAAGGATCAATTAATATGCAGGATAAATTTTATCCAGATATCTCGATTATTTCTTAATTATATTTAAATTCTAATGATACTCCCTCGTACTCTCAAATACATGTCTTATGTTTATTTCGGTGGGACAACCGCATGGAATAATCTAATGTGTAAAACAGTAGACTTTTCAAGATAGAAATATGTAAGATACACATTTTCACATACCTTTAATTTTTTTTAACCCGCGCTAACCGTCAAGAATGATCTGATACGCAAAATTGGAATTACTCTCTACTACACTCATAAAAATGCCCTATGTTTTGAACACTTTGCCTCGTTTTTAGTCCAATTAAGCTTTAAACTATAAATGTTTGGCTTATATAGTGCCTCATTCCATATTTTAAAAAATTTCAGTTTCAATATGAGAAAATGTCTTCGTTTTAAAAATTACGATATACGTAATTATTGAACTTAAATTATTTACAGGAAATTATATAAATCTATAAGAATTCATTTTTAGAAACAAATTAGATTAAAAGAAAATTTTAATTGTTTTTCCTAGAACCTCACAATGGTTCCAGGCTCCATACGGGTCTAATTTCAGCTGACATAGCATGCATGTGAGTGTTATTTACGTAGATCCTATATAAAAATGTTGATTAGTCGACGGTGGGAAAAAAAGACGTTTGATGAGTATATAACTTAAATATATGAAAAAGTTTTCGGCGTTTTCTTCTTTTTATTGTTCAAAATACTTTACGGATTATTTTAAATTATTATCATTACAATTATTAACATAGTCAAGTGACGAGGACGACACCTGACTTAGGTTTTTTTTCTGTTAGTTTGTCTTCCTGTTTCGAAGTTTGTTTAGACTTCCACATATTTAGATAATTAACATCAACAAGGCTTTAAAATAATTATGCCATCCTTAGATGCTGTTATTTGTTTTTGTAAAATTGTCCATTGAGTGTATATTTTGATGTTGACTATATTTCGCGAGAAAATATGGATACTTTCCCCCTATTATTCCGGCGTAATCTTCCAATCCAAGTGACTTCGAAACAATTAATTCAATCCGTCAGTTCTCCGTGTTCTAGGTAGTATGCACTATCTGTTAAATTTTTAAAGTTTTCAGAACATGTAATGTTACAATTGAGATCAATGCAGTTTCCTTTCGTACATTCAATGCAAGTGCTGTCTAACGAATATTGATATTACTAACCGTATTCTTGAATTCGTCATCATTAACATTGCGAAAAATGAAAAAAAAAAAAAAAAAAAAAAAAAAAGCACATATGAAGAACTATTCTAATTGTTTTGCCCCGAACTATACCACACTGGGCTCTCTATGCTCTGAATTGTCCGATATCTGTTATTTTAACAAATCACTTTGCCCAGGGAAGTGGGGTTTTTTTTGCGACTTTTTCATTAATTTTCTATACTACCGGCAATGTACATGAATAGCTACTTTCTCATATAAAACTTTATTCGCATTCATCGGATTATTCTAGCTTACTTTTAACAATGATGTACAGAAGAAAAATATAATTCGATGTTACTTTCTTATTTATAAAGGAAGTTATTATTCCAACGTAGGTCATTCCGGTATTAGTTCTAAGCAATTTACAGTAAGATTGTGGCATTTTTTGCAATTAATGCTCTACCCTCTCCAGTTATAGTTTCTGTATATTAAAGGAATCCATTGACACATTTTTTGATTTTTTTTTCAGGATTTTCATACGAGTGTTTTGATGTAGTTACTTATAATTTTGTAGAAGTACTTTTTTCGAAAATATTCTTCAAAAATACATTTTTTTAAGACATCTCGTCTACTCTCCGGAGATCCTTGAAGAAGCGTACTCCTAAACGGTATGCGTATCACACTCTAAAAGCCTTTGGGACATTTTTCTTGAAAATATTTTTTATTAGTTTTAGCTTAAAATGTTTAAAATTGTTTTTGTTTGAATTGACTTTGTAACACCCGATTACCTCGGATGTTATCTTGTGTCATCACTAATATCTAATATTAAGCAATATGACACCAATAATTACAGAACCACCAAAACAACTTTCAACATTTATTAATATATAACCACTAAGACAATAATAATATAACTCTCCTGGTCAAGTTTATTGACACCTTAATTCAACCCACCAATAATAATCTAACAGCTTCTTACCAACTGCAAGTCTTAATCTGGAACAACTGTTGAAAACACTAGAACAATTCTAATCCGAGTGATTTACACTCGGATCTCAACTCTAATCCTTGAATCAGCCTTTCAATACTATAGCATTTAGATTCTACCTCCTCTCGTTGCAACGCCTCTCTGATCCTCCTTCTCCTCTCCTTCTCTACTCCTTCAGATGGAGTTTATATACTTCTTAATTTAACCGCTTCACTTCATTCCTAACTGCTTTGCATATTACATTCTTCATCACGTTTCATTTTTGGTTGGGCAAAGGTTGTTTAGCGAAAGCAATCAATCTCAATTGAAAGTCCCTAAGGTTAGTGAAGAGAAACCGCGAATAGCCCAATGTCACAACCCCTCCCCAGAAATGAAACGTGATTTATCGTTGGGTACAAAAAACCCAGCGTGAAATTACGATTAAAGTCCGACTGCCTACGTAGCTGGACGTTCTCCTGAACTCCGTTATGTTCTGAATTCTAAAGCTACTTAATAAATTGCCTCTAAATTTATACCCTCTTAGTAAGTAAATTTGAAACTTTCTGAATGTACTGGTTACTCCTAAACCATTAATATAAGCTTAACCCAAGGAGAGTTTTACAAGAATTAAAAACTAATGTTAACAAACATATTTTTATTATAGAATTCAATTTCTTGTTCCTTCTCAGCCGGAGAATTTGTTTCTTCGGCTCCTTTCCAAGTTGTAGTTCAGGGTCTGTTACCCTGAAATGGATTGACTTGTACATCATTTTGTAAAAATTTAAACATTAGCAAAACATCATTCATATTAATATACATAATTTTCTACATAAAATTCAAGAATTTGATGAATGACGCGATCTGGTCAAGAGACAGAACAATGCCAAAAATGCGAACTTACGCAGCGCTAAGTGTTAATATTAGTCGCGATCCCTAATTACGCCACGCTGTGACCAGATGTATAACATAAATACAGTCATGAAATGATTATACATAATTCATGCAAAATAACCAGACATCTACTCTTAAAAAAACAAGTCAATGAATAAACAAGTGTTATACTTCTAACAAATGTTTACAATTTAAAAGTTCCAATCTTTATAACAAAAAATACTTTCCATCGGGAAAGATCACCAACTTGGTGATTTACAATTAACTAAATTCAAACCTTCTATTAAAGTTCTCAGCTCTTAGTGGAGTAAGAGCCAATGCCGTTTGCCGTATTGGAACTGAAGCCGTAAAAATTAAAGACTTGTTGTCTCAACAATGTAATGTCCTCAAATCAAATGTAATAACAAGGAACAATACAACCTGATATTTGTTATTCAAGACATCTCGGATCTGATTCAGCTATGTCGTGAATCTATTTCTCCTACTAGGCTCTCGGGTAGTTGAATCACCTTGCGATTCCATATCCTTTCCATAAAGGCTCGTTCCTCTGCTGAAATATCGGGTGTCCCTCCTCGTTGCTTGTTCCTGCTGCGGAGATTGTAAGGACTCCTTGTGGTCTGCTCTCTTCTTGTGGCGAAGTTCTCTTCACTCTGCCGGATGTAGGTGGCTCCTTCTGACTGCTCCTCTCGGATTGCCGTTTTTTCTCGTCCTTCTCTCACTTGCACTGGCGAACGTTTGGCTGGCCTGGAATTATGTAGTGATGACTTTGGCCGCCTTTTCCTTCTTGTGTCCAACCTTATGGGCATTCTCCTTTTTGGAGGTGGCGAGTTTAGAGAGGAGGCTGAATTCTTAGATAATTGCCGCTTGCCTGGCCTATCCCTGTATCTGCTTCCCTGCGGGCTGGGACCTACCGCTTTTCTTAAGAAACGCTTATTTTGCGTCTTACTCTCATTACTCTCAACTGAGGTCTTCCGCTTCGTTTGTGGCACTCGGCGGTCTAGCCTCGAATTACCCTTACGTCTAATTGATTGAGGTTCTGGGCTTTCCTCATAGCTATCCTGTCTGCTATGTCCCGACCGTGTTCCTCGCTCCTCCCCATAGACACTTTGTTCAATCAACTCCCCTTCTCTATTACCTTTTCTTTGGTGGTAGAGTTTGACTTGGTCAATATTGACCGTGGTCTCCCTTCCATGCTTTAGGATCACTACATTGTTTTGTATCACACGGACCACTTTGAAGGGTCCTTCAAATTTTGGCTGAAATTTCGCTACCCTCTTCTGAATTGCAGAACTAATTGTATGCGTTTCCACTAATACGAGATCATTTACCTTAACCGTCCATTCCCTTCTCCTCTTGTTATAGTACCGAGCCTGTCTATTTTGCTGCATCTCCGTTCTCTGCTGAACCTCTGCCAAGAGTTTTTCAATATCCCTGCACACCATGTCTCCATGCTCAGGGACCTGTATCAGTTTTTGGAAGGGCGTTATCAACTTACGCTTTAAAAACAGTTCGGCTGGTGTCTTTCCTGTTGTTTCATGCACCGCCGTTCTAATTGCATATGCAAACTGCTGTAGAAATTAGTCCCAATAAGTGTGGTTCGATTGCACGTAACTGGCAATCATTTGTACAATATTTCTATTGACTCTTTCTGAAGCATTAGCCTGCGGTCTATAAGCCGTAATTTTTATGTGCTCAATGTTCAAGGTGCGACATAGTTCCTCAAATATTTCAGAAATGAATTGGGGTCCGTTATCACTAACTACTTTAATTGGAGCTCCATATCTAGATATATAACTTTTAAAAAGGGCAGTGGCCACTGCTTTAGCTGAAGCTTTTCGCAAAGGAATTAATTCGACCCATTTAGAAAAATTATCGACGATTACTAAAAGAAAACGATGCCTTTCGGGATTCGAGGCTGGGTACGGTCCTAGCAAATCTAAAGAAATTTGTTCATTTGGGTACGTCGTTTTTACAGAAATTAATTGTCCAGCTGGAAACGCGTTTTTATAATTATAGCGTTGACATATGTCGCACGTTGAAACATATTCATTTATAATTTTCCTCATTTTAGGAAAGTAGCACGACTCTTTTATTCTGGCGTAAGTTTTTCTTATGCCAAAATGACCTGCCATTGGGTTATCATGAAATTCCCTCAATACGGATTCACGCAAAGTTTGCGGAATATAAGCTCGTAGTTCGTGATTAGAAGTTAGTATTTTTGCATAAAAAAGAATTCCATCAATTAGTTTAAAGTCTTGGGACCAATTTTCACATATTCCCGAGTTTATTGCCGAATCCTCCGGGTTTTCCAGATATCGATAAATATGACCCAATTCCGAGTCCTGCCTCTGTTCACCTATCAGCTGTTCTCTCGACGTTAATACTAGAGAATTGATAATGGCGCAAGAGACACCCTCTTGAGCCTGTCCTTCAAAGGGTTGTCTAGATAACATATCGGCCACCACATTCTGCTTTCCCGGCCTATGTTCCCATTCTATGTTATATTCCGCCAGCTTTAATGCCCATCTTATCATCCTACTTGAAAGATTTTTCCCGTTTGTTAACTTAGTCAACGCTGCATGGTCCGTTACCACTTTTGTTGGACAATGCCCAAAGTACGACCTAAATTTCTGCAAAGCCCAAATCACTGCCAAACATTCCCTTTCAATCATGGTATAGTTTCTTTCTGCTCTATTTAGTGTTCTCGAAGCATATGCTATGGGCCTTTCACCCTGCATCAAAACTGCACCTACTCCTGTAGGTTTACACTAAGGCAATTGATCTCGTAAGCTTGAACCAGGTTAATAATGGGAATTATATATTCATTACCATTACCCTAATCTTCTCCACCAAGTAACGTGATGACTTTTTGAGGTCCGTTTAAAATTAGTAGTGTAGCGAAGGGAAAAACTATTACACTGATATTTAAAGAAATAAAAATTGTTCACGGGGAAGGTGTCATGAACACTATTAATGTGTCCAAGTGATGTCCATGAGTGTAAAACTGGTACACACACATACACAAATCAAAACCATTATTTTGATCCAAAAAATTGTGACCTATGTTTTTTTTTGTGGATCCCCCGTAAAGAGATTCTCCTCATTAAATTTTGCACTAGGAAAGAAAGAAGTTCGAGTAGAGTTATGAGAAACCCCCAAAAAATCACGGGCGATGATCCAGAAGAGGAAGGGAGCGTTTGACGAAGAGAGTGTGTTTATTGCATGACAATGCACGTCCCCACACAGCCAAAGCCTCAAAGCAACTCTTGGATTGATTCGGTTGGGACATCGTCAACCCCCTTTCACAGGTCTGATCTGACACCATCAGATTTTTATCTTTTCATCTCTCTGGAGTTGTTTATAGGCGGACCAAGATTTTCGAGTGCCGATGAGAGCATTAAATAACAAGCCAAAAAGGCACGGGAGATATTTTTGACACATATTTAAGAAAGCTCATTCCTCGTCTTACAAAGTATATTAGGAAGAAAGGCGACAACATTATGAACTAGTATTTGATGAACGTACACAAATTTATAAGTTTTTCAAAAATATATAAATTAATTTTTCGATTTTTTAGAAATTCAGTACTCTCATTGACTGGACTTCCCTTGTAGGATAATTGCAAAATATAAAGGAATATAAATATTTTGCCCAAAATTGTGCGCCAAAAAACATTGCCCAATAATGTTTTTGAGATAGTTCGATCTGTAAAAAGTGAACGAAACAACGAACTATATTACAATCACAAGACCAAAATTTGCTATAATAATAGAGATATAATGTTTTTGAACTTTGGAATTCTAATTTAGAAAACTACGATTTACTTCCAATCTATCTTAAACTCAATCGGTTGACTTTAACAGTGTTGTGGGGTAACAATAAGGTCACAATAAGGTCACGAAGTTAACACAGGTTAACAATAAAGTCACGAAGATAACCTTGTTCGTACATATACGATAGTCAGATAAGCATTTATTTGAAAGTCAGTAATCACATTAGTATTTACATTTTACATGAAGAAAATGCTTTTATGTTCTAGAAGAGCAAGTATTGACGATAGCATAAAGAATGTTGCGTTGTGGTTAGGAAAAGATAAATAAATCTGCATGCGCGCGTGTCATATTTCCGCGCATGTGCAGGATGTTTTTAGTTCGTGTTATTGTTCTGCACCTTTTGTTCCGTGTAACCATTTGAATGTATATAATAAGTTTTTAAAACCTCCTCAGTTTGAGTTTGCATTGTCGTATGATAGTTATACTTGGCTTTTTATATTTTTAAGTTGGAAATTCTACTTCATTTCAAAGAATCTGGAACCTCTCTTCATCGTAGAATAAGGTAAGTAGTCTGATTCTATGTTTAATTTGACACAACTTTCTAAAGCATTTATTAAGTATTGTTTTGTTTGGAACTTATAGCAACTCTTGCACCTTTTACCTTTTTATATGTTACGCATTTAGCTTAAATATTTATGCCAGTCGTTATCAACCTTTTCACAATCACGGATCACTTGAAGTTTTACAAGATCATAATAGTCTTAAAATAAAGCAATGCACACACATTTACTTATTACAAAGGAAACATTTTTTTTTAAGTCTTAGAGGAACGCTTTCTCTAAGTTTATAGAGTAGCTTCATTTAATTAGCGGAATACTGGTTAAGAACCACAGACCTATGCTCTACATGGAATTTCAGAAACATTAATGTCTTTAAAATGTTTTTGTTAAGCAAAATTTTCATATTAATATAGGAATCCTTCGATAAATTATATTTGCACCGATTTTAGTTAAATGATAAAAAAAAAAAATTAAATATGTAATGTATTAACATTTTATTCAGAATGAAAAATTTATTATAAACGTTCTTTGTAAATAATAGAGTTTTGAAGCCGCAGAAGTTTGTTTTTGCTAGTGTTGTTAATTATACTTTATAATATGACAGCACTGTATATTCAAACAATTATTATATGTTTAATAATTATCCTTAGCAATTTTTCATTGGTCTCAGAAAAAATTTTCAATATATTTAAAGGAAAACTCTGTAATGAGGTAAAAATATTCAAATTTCTTTAAAAAGCATTAACTTAAACATAAGCTTAATATTTTTTTTTTCTGGATATAAATACCTTTCCTAAAATAATTTCTTTAATTTCAATAGAATCGAACGAAAAACAACGTTGCAATTAAGGCATTAACTATAGTATATAACTTTTACAATTTGCATTATTATAAATTATATTAGTATTTTATAGAATGTTTTAATATAGTTAAAAAATTACCAATGGTTGTTTTTTCAGTTTTAGCACACACAATTAAAGATTAGATTTCCTCCAATATTCTTTTAAACAGCCAGTTTGAAAGATCCTTTTTAAGAATGTATTGTATAAAACCATCTTAATTGAAATAGCATGCAACAAAAAATTTGTGCAAGTTTTTCAAGTTTAGTTTTATATAATAAAGTCTCTTAAAAGTTTTAGAATAGAATAGAGAAAAATATGTGTTTGTTATTGCACATTTATTATGTCATTTAAAAGAAAAAATGATTTATATAACAAAGAAATAAACATTTTACAGAAAAAGGAGAAACATATTAAAACATATTCTATTCTCCCTTGAAACTCCTTTAACAGTTTGAAGAAATATAAAAGATATATATGACAGCTACAGAGTTGTTCATGTACAACTAACCACCTAGTAAAATTATCATGGTAAAAATAACCACGTGTTATTTTATTTTCGAGCATAGCTTTGTTATCAAAAATACTTCATTTTCTAGAAAGTAATCAATGAATGTATTATAAAGCTGGAAAATAATCGGTATGTATCTGTAGCTAACCAATATTTTGTTAAAATTTGAAAATTTTAAATCATTACTTTCAAAATGCATAGGTGACTAATGTAATTTTTTCAACATGAATGACAAATAAAAAATGCTAACCGAAAATGCTTTTGAAAGATTTTATATATATAAAATTATTTTTTACTTTAGATACTTTGCTGTTTTATATGACATTTAAATGTGATACATTGGAATAATTTAATGTACATTCTCATTTTAAATAATTCGTAATACTTAATTATTCATATTTCAAATAATATTTTTTGACTCATATCACAAAATTAGAATTTTATTTAATAAAATGTTGCATAATTAGCTAAGCATTCGCAAAAAGTTTTTTTTTTTTTTTCGACTTCATTTATCGATAAATTTTCAATTTTCAGTGCATACATTTTAAAACGTTGTAATTTTATTTTACCGTATATTTAAAATTCTTATAATTTTGTTTGTTTGTTATTCTTATGTTAATAAATATTTTTAAGGGAATTTTTTGCAAAACATTAAAAATTTTACTTTGGTTCAATTTTCTGTAAGTGTAATAAAATACATTATAGAGAAGAAAATAAACCTTCAGCAATAAGGTTGTTTTTAACAAAATGGGCTTTTTAAAATTGAAATAATTACTTAAATGTTTTTTTCATAATTTCCTTACAGTATTTTTGATTAAATTTAACTGAATTTATTCAGAAGTAATTCCATTTTTTATTAGATGTTTTTGTGTTACGAGCATTTCTACAAGGATGTATGATTTCTTTTCCCGAAGAAACTTAAAATTGTTGAAATGTATGAATGCAAAACTCATTTAAAGCACTAATGAGGTTTGAATTAATACATTAGAGGCATTGAATAAACCCTTATTAATCCCGATTAAGGAATAAACTCACATTATTTAGGGACCCATTAAGCTGGTCGAAGCTTTATCACGAGAGCCATTTAAAAAAATCGTAATTAATAAGCACAAATAAAACGCTGAATTAGGTGCGCAATGACTGTAGGCTACACAGTTTTGCATAGTGGCTGTGACATTCTAATTTTTATTTTCCCTTTCATGAAATTATTTAGATTCTTTTGTTCGGATAATGTCACTTAAAAAGTTGCCAAAACGAGTGAAATTTACGACTTGAATTTATTGATTAAATATATTGATGACAACAGCTATGAAAACATATCTGGTTATTAGGAACATTTGAACTATCTGAGTCAATTAATAATTCCAGAAATTGAAGCTTAAGGAAGATAACAGAAGGTCAATCGTTTCTTCAAATAAATGAGCATGTGTGGTTAGTGAAGATGAAAGAGAACTGCCATCTTTTAAGTATTTTTTTTTCTGATTTAATACATAACATGAAAGAAATGTATTGTGACGTTGTATTTAACATTTAAAAAGAAAAATATTAAAACTAAAAAAAAGGATAGAAAAATATATATTTGCAATATTTATCGATAAACTTTATTATTTAAACATTTAAAATTGAATAAATGAAGAAAAAAAAATTAATTGGCTCAGCAGTGTTTTTAAGAACGCTGATTGCAACCAAAAAAAAAAAAAAAAAAAAAGAGGAGAGATGGAACGGTTTTCTTAATGTGGAAAACGTAAGAAATTGCTCTTGTAAATTTGTGTATAGATTTATGCTGGAAAATTCTTTCGAAAATAAATATAACGTTTAGAATGAATTGTCACCTTTCTTCACATGTCTATCATACAGTGCATATCATTTATTGGAGCTTTCCACTGAAATATTGGTAAATTAGGAGTGTTTATCTAATTACGAAAGTATTCATTTCCTAAACCTAATGAGTAGCTAAATTCGAAAAGGAGAATTTTTATGTAGCTGAAGTTAAAATTAAAAGTTCTTTTTGCGATTGCGATAATAATGGTCTTCCGAGTCTCTGAGTTTTAAAAAGAAGAATTTTTCGCTGTTAAATATAACGTTTTGAGATCAGTCGTATCTTATCTTAAAGAAGTTACCCACTAAAAATGTTTGTTTCCGATTTTTTTTTAAATTCCTACTATTAGCTCACACTTTCCCTATATATATCTTGTTCAAATTTTCAATCGTTAATAAAATATTTTTTATTCATCCACTCAAGTTCAAATACATTTTTTAAACTTGTAGTGGATGACCCTTAATGTTAATATAGTTTTTTCAAATATTAATTCATTAATTAAATTTAATTGCGTGAAAATGCAGTTGAGCGCAACCACTCGGCACGATTTCGAAAATTGCCAAACTTAGCGATTTTTTTTTGGTTGAACGTTTTCCGCGAAGCGGACCAAGGCAACCACATTTGGCAAAATACCGCCAAATAATTCCTGTCGCCAAGGGTGATTGGGCTAAACTGCATTCCAACCATTTAATTTACCGAATGGATTAAGAAACTAGTCAATGCTTCTACTATCTCATTTGTCTTGCAATGGCAATGATGGTAGAGCATCGACATCGAATCTTCATGCCTTTCTGATCGAATCTCATCGAAGCATGAATTTTTTTATTTGATTTTCAAATAATTAATTTTAGTTTTATATGAGGGAAAAAATTTCTCATATATAAGATATTTAGCGGGATATAAATTTAGGAATAAATACCGTCAGTGACGAAGCGTGTAGATCGATGGAAAAAAATTTCTTTTGCCACTTAATTATTGTGATTCTGTCATTATATACATATTTATATTAATTCTAATTATTTACTAAAAAGTAAATAAAATAAAAAAATTCTTTGTTGACCTAAGTAGGCATTGACTTTAATTTTTTTTAAGCATATTTCTTGTTTCTGGAGAAATCGTTTTAGGAAAATAGATATATTCGAATATTCAAGCGCCATCTTTTTCTGTAACCTATTTTCTATGCAATTGTTCTTCTAACGTCATGTTTTACGTTGATTTGATTACTTTTTCAGGAAGAAAACTTTTTAGCAGATGACTTTTGCTGTTAACTGAAGAAGGATTTATCTGTTACTATTTTTTTGTTTGATCGTTATTTATAAGAACTTATTTATGGAAAAGCATATTTCTAATACTGATAGTAAATATTTTTTTTGTCATCTCGGCATATTGATTAGAATAAATATTTTTCGCCAACCAGGCATAATATAAATATATTGTTTTGCCAAACTAGTAACGTTTTTTTTAGTTCTCGTCAGCTAAGTTCAGTATAATTATACTCTTTTTTTTTTTGCCGTAACGGCCAAGTTGATTTAATAATACTTGTAAACTGGATAGTAGGAATTCGAGTTTTGACAATTCGCCGTGGATTTTATTTATTTTTTTATTCATATTTATTTATTTATTTTTGCAGTGCATTACATAGTGAATCCGAGTTAATTAAAGTTGTATGATAATGTTATATATTTTTAAAGTCTGTATCTTTGGATTATTCACAGTTTTCTTTTCACTTTCCCTAAGGACTTTTTGTAATTTGTATTGCAAAACATTCCAACACCTTGCAAACCAAATAAAACGTGATAAGGTAAATTAGGCGAAGGTAAGAAGAGAAATGAATTGAATGAGAGATAATGATAAATAATCGAAATAGAATTGAAAGGAGTAAGAAGGGAAACGGATGATAATCTCAGGCTGATAGATATTTATAAATTGGTGTGAATTATTGTAATTAATCGTTTGTAATAAAATAGAGTAGAAGCGACTTCTAGTTTTCGACTGTTATCTGATCAGCATGGGAAAATCAGAATTAACGATATCATACCACATTTTAATCATAAAGAAAATTAAATTAATTTATTTTTTACGTGATTTGAATTTCAAGTTAAAATTATGAATATACCTGCATGTGTGTGTGCAAATGATATTGCTAAGTTTGATTATTATCAACACTAAAAAGATCAATATCAGACAGGCCGATTTCAAAATAATAATAACAAAAATTTATGATAAAAGATATCACATGTTTCAAATGCGAAACCGTCGATCACTTAAAACTCCAATGCTCTCGCATTAAATTGAAAAGGTAGATTACACGCTTCCGAATAATGACTTAATAGAATTGTATATTATTAGAAGTTTAGTTGATGGTTTTGTGTGAAATGCCTATTCTTTTAGATACAGGAGTTACAATGGACGTAATTTCACAAAAAATTGAAGATTATATGAAAATGAATGGAGATTACGAGGTGTGGCTATTAAATAACGAGGATAACGCTGTAAAACATTTTATTATGATGTCATTCATATTTACTTATTATCAACTTCATTACACATCCCTCCTCTATCTTCTATTGTTCTAAACAATGCTGGAAGTCTTCTGTCAGCTCCTTCAGGACGCGAGCCGCTTTCTCTTTCACAATTTCAACGGTCTCAAATTTTGTTCCTTTTAATGAATATTTCCTCTTAGGAAACAGATAGAAGTCGCATGGCTTTTAACTGGGATGCTGTATTTGGCCTAGAAACCTCTTGACGGACAATGCGGACCAACTTGTTCTTCCACAATTCGGGCCGTTTTTTTTCTTTATTCTTTCACGAAGTTCAGCAGGAATATGAAGGTAGTAATGTTGGTTAACAGTTTGATCTTCGAAAACTAAGTGAAAGTACACAATCCCATGAATATCGGGGGAAAAAAACAATTATTACTATGAATTTTGATTTGCCCATTCGAGCTTTTTTAGCTCTCAGTGAAGATGGGCATAGATTGGCGATTTGTTTCATGATCATAAGTAAAAAACCATGATTTTTCACACGTTACTATTCTTTCCAATAAGTCTGGGTCATTTCCAATGTCATTTAAAGTGTCAGTACACACATTTTTGCGAGCTTCTTGTTGTTTAAACGTGAGAATTTTAGGCATCATTTTGACACACACTTTTTGCATGTTAAAATTGTTATATAAAATTTGCCATACGAATTCTTTGTCAGTTCCTACAGTTTCAGCAATCGCACGAATACTTAATCGAAGGTCAGATGGAACCAGATTACCGATTTTTTCAATATTGTTATCCATTTTTGACGTGGAAAGACGACTTTGGTATAAATCATCTTCAACGTCTTCTAGGCCATCTTGAAAATGCTTAAACTACTCAAAAATACGTGAACGCTCTACATTCATTCCCACACACCTCTTTCTATAAATTATAAGTTTCAGTAAGGATTTTTCCGAGTTTCATGTGAAATTTCACTACAATTCGATGATCTTATCGATTCGATGATTCGCTTATCATTTTCCTGGTGGAACAAAAAAATAACTCTAATGCGAATGAAGGCTACGGGTATACGGATTTGCTTACAGAAGTGAGAAGCACTGCATTCGAAAGAGAAGGATTCACGCTAAACAGCTGTCGGCTGCTGGCATTTGGTGCATGCGTACTTATGTAGCAGCGTCAGTCTCGTTATTTAATAGCTACACCTCGTATGTTTGGGTACAATAACTTTTAAATGACCATACAGGGTACGTATCTTTAATGGAAGTTGAAATTAATTGTGAACTTAGTCATGGAAAAAAAACTAAAGTGGCTGTTGTTACAAATGATCCCGGAAGTTACGTATTGAGTAACAAACTGTTTAAATTCTTAAAAATAAACCATTCTTCATTTTAAAAAACCAAGAAATTTTTTCAATTTATCTCAGACAAAAATATCTTAAGATGAAGATTGAAATACGGAAGATGAATTAGAGTAACTAAAAGAAAATCTGGATGTTTAAATTACCTCAGATATTTTACTACAAACTGACGATAAAGATTTGGCAATTAAGGAATAAAATAAAATAAAATCTAAGGAATTTATGAGTTTGATAATTATATTATATGATCTCGTTTATAATAATACTTTTAACAGAAACCTTGAAAGGGAAATAAAAGAAAAGAGGAGAAATAAATTCACCAGAAAAGTGCAATAAAGCTTTTAAAGAATTACAAAAATATTGTCTCTATAACCTATATTATATGCATATGATTTCAATAAGGAGTTTAACTGTAAAATGATACTTCATATTCTGCTATGATTGTAATTTTAGTTAAAAAAAAAAAGATGGCCACTAGGCAAAGAAGGTTCTATATTATATCTCAGTAAAAGCTTTCAGAATTGGAGAAAAGATATTCTACACAGAAAAAAGAGTGCGTCGATATAATATTTACTACAAATAGATTGCAATGTTATTTGGATAGGCACATGTCCGTCATTATGACGGATCATAATCCCTTACTTTGGTTGAAAAACAATGTCAGTCAAAATCAGCCACTAATGTGATAGGTACTGGCATTGAAATCTTTGTTGTTTGAAAATACATAGGAATTGGTGATTGGAAAAAGTCTAAGATTTGAAAATAGGGTTTATAGGCGTTGGGGAGAATAAGTACCAATATTCCAGGTATTATTCTTGCCTCCCCTTTTCACTAATCTAATTTTCACTGAATATAACCTTACTGTCTGCTCCATAACATATACTTAACATATATATGTATATTATACTCTGCTCTTATATAGTTATATGTATATAGTGCTATCTATATAGTTATATACCATATGGTTATATATATATGGTTATGATTATATATAGTTATAGATTCCTCTATATATATATAGTTATATATACTTACTGCCATATACCTCCTGAATTATATTTCTCTCATATAGTGCAGACATCTCTTTCCCACTCTCTCCTCTCAGATTATAATTGCTCTCTATATATATACCTCTCCTCTCTATATCTTATATGGAATCTTATCTTTTCTTAGATCCTTGACTCCAAGAAAATTATTTTGATATGTTTAAAATGTAAAGATATATTAAATATTCTTCTGTCTGTGCCCAAGTTCATTATTTTTATCTATAATATTAAAGCTACGCAAACGAAATTGTGTTGCCTTGGGAAACAAATATGCTGAAAAATAAGTTGTCAAGAGAAAAAAAAATTATAGAGGTCGGAATAAACAGAAAGAAATTTTTTTAACTAATTATAATGTTGCAAATTTACTAATTAAAGTTATTGGAGGTGGTATAGCTTAAAATATATTCTGTTTAATATTTAAAAAGAAAAAAAAAATTAAACTGAAGAGAAATTATAGAAACATGTCAACATTTACAATTAAGCTTTATTATTTAGACATTTAAGTTGATTAAATGAAATTAAAAAAGAAAAAAAATTATGTATAGCACCACAAATTTTTTACTTTTAAGAACATTAGCTGGCAGCTGATAAAGAGAAGAAATATAATGGGCTTTCTTTTTATGTGGAAACATAAGAATTTATTTTGCAAATTTTCGTATATATTTATGTCGGAAAATATCTGTGGAAAATAAATGGGTTGTCCAGAATAAAACGACATCTTCCCTTATATGCTGTCTGCAATAGAGTACAGTTTTGATTCGAATTTTCTTTTGAACAACTATTTATCAATTTGCTTCGTTTTATTTTATATATTCTTTTTACAGTACAGAGTGTTTAACCCCTATTACTAAATACTCTGCACCTAACTTTTTTTATAGGTTATTTTATTAATCCGGACGTCATGGAGCCCCGAATAGAACGGATTAATGAGGTTCTATTGCACTTTTCTTTTATAAGAGAATAAGTCAATATTTGTTGTAACAGGTCAATTGAATTCCCTGAATTTGAATTTGAGTTCCCTGCCTGACACATAGATGGCGCTACTAGAATTAAATGTATATGTTTTTTAGTTAGCCCTAACCCTCAAAAGATGCGTGTATAAATTTGACAGCTGTCGGATCATTAGTTTGAGAATTATAGCATTTTGAGTGAAGCAACTTTTGTTATTGTGAAAAAAATGGATAAAAAGGAATATCGCGTGTTGATAAAATATTGCTTTTTGAAGGGAAAAAAATACAGTTGAAGCAAAAAACTTGGCTTGATGCCGAGTTTCCGGACACTGCCCCAGGAAAATCAACCATCAAGGATTGGTATGCTAAGTTTAGACGTGGTGAAATGAGCATCGAAGACGGTGAACGCCCAAAAGAGTTTGTTACAGACGAAACATTAAAAAAATCCACAAAATGATTTTGAATGACCGTATATTCAAATTGAATGAAATAGCAGACACTCTAAAGATATCAACTGAACGTGTACATCATATCATTCACGAATATTTGGGTAGGAGAAAGCTCTGTGCAAAGTGGGTGCCGCGAGAGCTCACTTTTGACCCAAAACAACGACGAGTTGATGATTCGGAGCAGTGTTTGAAGATGATCAAGCGTAATAAACCCGAGTTTTTGCGTCGATATGTGACAATGGATGAAACATGGCTCCATCATTTCACTCCGAAGTCCAATCGACAGTCATCCGAGTGGACTGCACACGATGAACCCGCTCCAAAGCGTGGGAAAACGCAACAGTCGGCTGGCAAGGTTATGGCGTCTGTATTTTGGGATGCGCATGGAATAATTTTCATTGACTACCTTGAAAAAGGAAGGACCATCAACAGCGACTATTACATAGCGTTATTGGACCGTTTAAAGGACGAAATCGCCGAAAAACGGCCGCATTTGAAGAAAAAGAAAATGCTGCTTCACCAAGACAATGCACCGAGTCAGTGAAAACGATGGCAAAAATCCATGAATTTGGCTTCGAATGGCTTCCTCATCCACCGTATTCTCCAGATCTGGCCCCCAGCTACTATTTCCTGTTCTCAGATCTCAAAAGAATGCTCTCTGGGAAGAAATTTTCGTCGAATGAAGAGGTGATCGCCGAAACTGAGGCCTATTTCGAAGCTAAAGACAAATCGTCCTACAAAAATGGTATCGAAAAGTTGGAGGGTCGCTATAATCAGTGTATCACCCTTGAAGGGGATTATGTTGAATAAAAAAAACTAATTTTGCCAAAAAAATGTGTTTGACTATGGTAGGCCGGGGACTTTTCAATTGACCTGTTATATAGAGTTTTTATACACAGGAACATAATAAAAAGGAAATACGAATGTTATTAAAATACAAATGTATAAGTATCTGCTTTAAGTAAATGAATGTCTTTAATAAAATAATCTAGAGAATATGAAATATTGAGTAGTAATTGATTCCCTTCTTTGATGAATCATCAAGAATGTTTCGGTGGATAGTTTTTTTATGATTACATTGCTTCGAATCAACGAAAATTTTCATTTCAACTATTCTTCCATAACATATAATCATGTAGTTTGTATTAGTGGAAAAACACATATTCATATAGTTTTTATTATGTAGTATTTTGGTATAATTACTTAAATTGTCAAGAAGCACACATTATACTGCATTATGTATTTGAATACATTAAGTGTTTGTTAGTATAACGAACTGCATTTTGCAATATTTTTATGTCATTCTCATGCGTTCAGTCACTTTCACTTCACCTCAAAAAAAGCGGAATACCTTTAGTTAATTTCTCAATTCCTATCAAAGTTGGAGAAACTGATATCACTATTGGTTCATCAAAGGAGAATGAATCCCTTCACTTAATGAACAATCATTTAATCAATCATTTTTAATGAACGTAATTAATAAACTATTGAAAAAGAATTTTCTTCTTATGAAAACGTATTTTTTTTATGCAACTAACAGATTTCTGATTTCTCCATATTAAAGCCGAAGTACTGAATTTCATTCAGTTTTACTTAAAAATTTCGAAGTTATAAAAAAAAAAAAAAAACCCCCCCCCCCCCCCTAAATTTAAATGAATATTTGACAAGCATTTGATGAGAAAGAAAATTCTACCCATTCTTTTGAAACGTCTTTCTCCTAAAAGATAGAGAATTTTTTCCAACTTAAAAAATATATGTAAATTGAAAAAGTTTTTATAAAAAGGGACAATATTAAATTAATTTATGAAAAAGGTAAATGTAATTAAACATTTCAATATATCTGGATTTCTAACGTCATAAAATTCCTTAAATCCAAAATGTCATGTAATTTCCTCCAATGCTTATGGAACTACTACCAGATTAAACTTAAAATCATAAATTACGAAGCGTTAAAATGCCGTTTAGTATATTACTATATATATATATATATATATATTCAATACACAAGCAAGAATAGGCAAGAGTATAATTGCATATTAGATATAATCTTATGAGATATGACTGATTTTGTATATGCATATATTTTTTCCTTTCAAAGGTTTGAATAATAATTCCAATGAGTTCCAACAATTTTACCAAAAAATCACCTTTACTGGATGTACCTAAAAAACATTCTATAGGCATCAACGTAAATGATCTTTCACGAGAAAGTCTTCCAACCGAGCCCTTGATCAAAAAAGAAGATAATTCTGGGTCAAAAAGTGGGAACAATGTCGATCCGTAAGTATTAATAGTTGTGGATCGTTTGCACCATTTGATTCCTATCTTATTTATACTTTTAAATGCTTATAATTTTATACTTAGTAATTCAAGGCTTTCTTGCACTAAGCAATTTAAATAAAATTCTTATGTTACTTTTTTTTTTTGGTGTATATATTGTATTATCCTTTTTTAATTTTTCACAGATATTGCTTTTAATACTGTACCTATATACACTAATGGACAAAAATATTAGCTCACCAAGAAATAATTGCGGGAGGGATCGTAACGAAACTTGCCATGAAGGTACATGTCGGGGAGATATGCAAATGATTAGAAATGCAGCGTGATTGCGCATTACGTTTAGCTGGTAGAGAGCATTTAACGTCGTTCTCCGTGGAGTATAAAACAGGTAACCAAAGCTTGTTTGAGTGTGCTGAATCGTTTACAAAGGAAGAGCTGAGGTAGACAGGCCATTACGCCGTTTCCGAAGACAATATGAGCAGCTGTCGCAGTTTGAGAAGGGGAAAATCATCGGCATGATGGAAGCTGGGGGGTCAGCTAGGCGAGTAGCTCGTCAATTAGGTCACTCTGATTGTGTTGTGAGGAGGTGTTGGGACCAGTGGATCAGAGCGATGTCATTTACACAAGACCAGGTTTAGGACGCCCTAGACAGACCAGTCGTCGTGAAGACCGCCACATCGTAAGAAATGCACACGTACAGCCAACTGCTTCATCGGCCGCCAGGCACAGGTAGCACCTTCACTAGGGGCCCCTGTGTCTTCTCGAACCATACGAAGGCCCCTGGCTGAAGGACATTTGGGATCGTGGCGCCCATTACGTGTGTTGCCCTTGACGCCCACAAATCGACGCCTCCGTTTGGAGTGGTGCCGCGCAGCGGAATGGAACCAGGTCGTCTTTAGCGACGAATCCAGATTCAATCTCAGCAGTGATGACAATCGTGTTCGTGTGTGGAGACCCCGTGGTGAACGCCTCAATCCTGCCTTTGCTTTACAGCGACACACCGCTCCCTGAGCTCGTGTGATGGTATGGGGTGCCATTGCCTACAATACACGGTCACCCCTAGTATAGACCCGTGGCACCATAACAGCCCAGCGGTATGCCCATGACATCCTGCAATCACATGTGTTGCCACTCATGCAACGGCTCCTAGTAGCCCTTTTTCAACAAGACAATGCTTTGTCTCACACGGCAAGGGTGTCATAAGACTGTCTCCGCACTGTTAATACTCTTCCTTGGCCTGCCCGATCCTCAGATTTGTCTCCAATCGAGCATATCTGGGATCATTTGGGACGGCGAGTTTGGCATCCCACGAATTTGAACGAACTAGAGGCAAAGTAACATCAAATAGGAACGAAATATCTCAAGACATCCTACAGAACTTGTATACCTCAATGCCCGATCATATCGCATCGTGCATTCGCATTACAGGAGGTTCAACAGGGTATTAAATCCTCCGTTCTTTTGCCTTTTTCTCTGAAATAAATGATTCTTTTTCTTTGATTTTTTATTATTTACTTGTATCAAAGTAGTCATTAAGTATGTAAAATTTCGTTTCATTTTGACCACTCCTTCTTGGTGCGCTAATTTTTTTGTCCATGAATATATATTTTCCTCTCCTCTATACATCCTCAAAATAACTCCATTAAATATATATTGCAAATATTAAGAACTTAAAGCCTAGAATTCTACTTGAATTCACTGACTTCAGAATACATACATAATCTCAGAGTGCATATATACTTTTATGATGTTAGTTCTTACTAATAGGTGTGAAAATGAGTTTGAAAATTTAACAGGAAATCAAGAGGCTATTAATTTTTTACTCGTCTTGAAACTTAATCCTAAAGCAGCAAATGAGATATCCTTCAATTATCCTCCTTGAGTACTTTTTAAGCATACTTTTTGAATTCCTATATGGGTTGCATACAAAATTTTGCGTCAAAGTATATATATATAAGGAGTGGATGGATGGATGGTTTGTCTAGGGGTTGTAAGTGATGAGACGGGATTATTCTCAAAGACTAACGTTTGATGAGACATAACATTGGACAAATGACAAATAGAAATGTAACTAACAACAGTACATTAAGTTTCTAGCGCCTTTGCGCTTAAGATCCGTCTTGATTTTTCAGTATGGTTTTCACGCCAAACCTTTCCGTGTCAGTGCTCGATGGCTACCCAGCTGCGTCCCCCCATCCTTCTTCACCAGCACCTCAGGCACAACTCTGCCCAGGGAGAGAGTCGTCGACAGCCACCACGTATCTCAATATTTCCCCCATATATATATATATATATATATATGGGAGTATTTTAGACACCAGTTTTATTTTGAAATGAAACAAGCAGTACTAAGAGGAAAAACTATTATTTTATACGATATATGCTTGTCTATAAGTCACAGAAAATATTTTCTAATTTTTAAAATTCATTTTCATTATAACGATTTTTTTTCATCATCGAATAATCTAATAAAACTTTTTTCTTTCTTTTTTTTTTTTTGCTATTTCAGCTTACTTTTAGTTGAAGAAGGGAAGGGATACATTCAAGCAGATCCCGATTTGATGAACATGCGATCAACTGCAAAAATTATCGTCACAGTTATTTTTTATTTGATTATTGTTGCTTTCTTGATAGGATTCCTTGTAATTTCTCCTCACGAAAGACTTGTTAATACAGTGGTTGTTTGCATTATACTGCTCTTTACTATTCTTCTTGTGGGATTTTTGATGGTGTACGCTGAGATGCGAAAATCTTCGAGAAGGAATTAGAGGATTGAACAACTCGTCTTTTTGAAGTAAATAAAGGTTAAACCAACCATAACTTAAGATTGTAAAGGAGAAGAAGAAATTCGAATTGATTACACATTTTGTGTTTATATGTGAGATTTTGAATATTTTTGTTCAACGGAACGAAAAATAAATAATAAAAGTTTTGTCTTCTCGGGCGAACTTTATTTTTTTGTTTGTATCTAATGCATATCTATTATGGATTTTCATTTTTATATGAAAAAAAATCATTTGATATTTGCAATTATATTATTCTCTATATTCTGTTCAATTATAAAAAGGTCAAAATAAGTATTAAATCACCAATATTTTTAAGACCTGTATTTGAAATAAAGAATAAAATTACTGAGTAACTCAGTAACATTTATTTATGCATAGCTGAATAAAAGGAAAATTATGCTAGATTTTTCGATAACTCACCTATTTAAAAAAAATTTCTTTTGAGAATGAAAGAGTTTTTAAAGCATTAAGAACATGAGTCTTCTTTAGTTTTTCAAAAATAAAAATGCAACAAGAAATGAAAATGAAACAGCAATGGAAAAACAAACACATTTATTATTCGCTTTTATTTTCTTAAAAGCATAGTACATAATTCCAACGACTAATGAACACATTAATATAATATCGAAGAAGAATAAGAAACACATATTAAATTGTTCTGGAATAACTGATGTTTACTCAGTCTTATTAAACCTATCTATTACAGTTATATGATCAAATTTTAATTTGAAAATAAATGTCTTGAAATTCTTATTTAGATATGTATTTTTGATACTTATAAATTGTACATTGCTTGGAACTTATTTCTTGAAAAGTAATAATCCAGTATTCTCCAGTTATATATAATGTATCAATATTTAGTATTAGAATGTGGTTTGCTGTTTTTTTTTCCTTATTTTTGCCCCCCACAAATGTCACTCTCAAATTCCCTTTACGAACACTAATAGGAAGGAGGTAAAAATTGATCGACAAGAAGAGAAAGGTCGGAAATTCAACAGGATCTCTAAGGGATAATTTCCAAAGCTATTTTTCAAATGATCCGGTTATTCTTACTCCCATCCTTAGCTCGTTGGCTATCTTACGCTTCCAATTTTATATACTATACTAAATGCTTTTTGCAGTTATTTATAAAATGTATTGCTAGTCTTTTCTCTAATAATAACGATATATCATTAATATGATAAATAAGACAATTGTTAATAAAACTAGTAAAGAAAGTTATTTGAAATTGGAATCCATACATACAATATTTCCAGAATGAGATCTATTACAAATATATAATTATTTATTAAAGTTTCATTCAAATTTTTGTACTCGAAATCTACTGGAAATTCCTATAAAATGTTATAGAAACTTTGACTTACTTTTGCAAAATTCATGTCTTCAAAACTCTTTTTAAAAAGAAACATTTTGGATCATAAAAAATTAATTGCGCTGGATTGGAAATAACGCATTGTTCTAAAATATTTCAGGAAAGGGAACTACTTAAAGTGTCACTATTTTTTGGTATTTTGTCTTTTTTATATAATTTTTACAAAAAATTAAGAAGATGTTTCGAAACTCTTCTCTAGTTTCTTTGCCTTCGATTTGGAAATAAAATATATAATTCGTGTGTTAAATTTGTGTCAAATACATGACGTGCATAATATTTATTATTTTGTTTGTACATTTTGTGTTTTAGACATGTGTGTGTTTGATGTTAACATGTGACGTTAATGATGCTGTAATATAAAACTATTTTTAGTTAATTTCTTAAGGATCAAATTGAGTTAAGTTAATTGAGTTTTTTGAGGTTTATATTGAGTTAAACTGATGATTTTTAAACTCTTACTTTCGAAGTGGGAGTAATCCAAATAACATAATTATATAAAAAAAATTTAAAAATTAAAAGGGGAAAGTGTTTTATATGCAGGGTGTTTCAAAACTCACGGGCAAAAATTGAAGAGGTGATAGAAAACATCTAAACAAGCAATTTCTCCAAACAACGCATAGGCGGAGAGCAAGCGATAAACCGCTAGATGGCGCTGTAATGGAAAGCACGAAGAGCGAGCTCTCATTCACATCGTCATTTCTATCTTGGATTTCAGGAGGCATGGCAATGTAAAGGCTCCATGGACTTTCTGAAATCCACGGTAGAAAGGACGATGAGTAAGAAAACTTGCGCTATATATTTTCTATTACAATGCCATATAGCGGTTCACCATTTGTTCTTCGCCTATGCATTGCATGGTAAAAATTGCTTGTTCGGATGTTTACTATCAACCCTTAAATTTTTGATCATGAATTTTGAAACACCCTTTTAAAATTCTTAATAAAAACGAGTACCTTCATATAATTTTTTTCATGATTACTTTTTTTGAATGAAATAATAACTCTTCGGGGTAGAATTCTAATAATCATTTCCGTTGATGTAATCGCATGCTGACATCAGAGGAATTTGTTGTAAGCAGGTCTCAATTTTTATTAAAATTTATATTCTTATATAATTAAACACTGCACGAAATTTGGAATATTTCCTATTATGTGTTAGATGAAGATGTTTCAGTAACGTTGTAAACCTTTTATATATCAAGTGATTTGATTTAAAAAAAATATGAAGCAACCGAAAGGTATTGCATGAGAGTAGAAAAATGCTAAGTGAAATGTTAAAAAGTCTTTCCTGTTCCTTTGAAACAGGAAATAAGATCATATAGTTGTAGGGAAAAAAACAATTTCTTAGTATAACTTTTCTAGAGATAGTTTTCAATTCTTTGTTACTCTATCCCTGAGAAGAAAAGGAATCGATTGGGTCTTTCAGTAAGGCTGATCACAAACTGGACCTCTCTAACCTGTGAAAGTAAAGGAATGAATGGGATAGAGAGTAGAGGCTAAATTACAACGTTCACAACTTGTTTTGAATAAAAATAGAAGGAGAAACATTTGCCTCGAACACCGATTGACGTCGATCAGATGTTTATTGAGTGCCAATTTAAACAGTGCTTTACTCAGTTTAAATTTAATTCATAAAAGGAGAAAGCAACCTACACATTACATTCTATTTAAGGGAGACTCAGTAGAGTAAAAAACACGAGGAAAAGGAAGTTTAATGATTAGGAAAAAGAAAGAATAATAGAATTTATTATGTATATCAAAGTCCTTTTTTTCCAGTTTTAGTATATAATTTTTTTATCCATAGTTTCTGCGTTACAATAGCAGTGATAAGTGCAGATAACTAGGATGTTTCAGTTTTCATTTTAAGTTGTATCATTTTTTTTTATTATATAAAAAATTCCTTCTTAATATGTATAAAATCAGTAAAGCGAAATTCCTTAGGAGAATTACGAAAAAGTAGGGAGGAAATTGAGAGAGTAAGCTCCTATGGTGAGGGGTGAGATAAAATGTGAATGAGACCGGGGAGGGAAAGTCTTTAGGTGAGGTGGGGTGTGTCAGGATCAGCTATCGGTGATTGCTGAGTAGGGGAGAGGCTAGTGAACTTGGCATAGAGGATCTTTTTTTTTTTTTTTTTTTTTTAAAAGGTTTGGGGCGGAATGCAAGGGTTAAGGGGGGAGATTAAATGAAAGTAATTCTTACAAGACTGATATGGGAAGGGGTGGGTTCCATTGTTTTGGGAGAATATTGTTTGTGCTCCGATAATGGGATTTTCATGATTTGATAGTCTATTGAAGAATTTCCTGGATAGATAGGCAATATGATTTTTAATAAGAGGGATTTTTAAATCATTACCAAGCGGCATTTGTGATTATTCTTAGTATTTTGTTTTGGATCAGTTGGATTTTTTTATGTGGAATTCAGCCGCATGTCCCCTGATTGGAGATACATATAGTATTATGGATCTAATTATTTGCTTGTAGATAAACATTTTGTGAGGAAGGAATAGAACTGAGTGCCTGCCTATCAAGAGAAGCCAGTTATTTACATTTGCCCAGCATTTTTCTTTGATATTTTGGATGTGGGTTTTGAACGTAAGTTTGGAGTTCAGTGTGACGTCGGGATATTTTACCTCAGAGTCCCAATTGATGATGGAATTAAAAAGTTTGAGATTTTGTGTTGATGTTTTCTAAAGATGATTGCTTTTGTTTTTGGTGTATTTGCTGATATGCGTCATAGGGTGAACCATTTTTCTATTTTTTCAGGTGTTTGTGGAGTTTCTTAATGATTTGATGGGAGATATAGGAAGGGGGACCTAGGGTGATGAGAGCATCATCATCAGCTAATAGACAAAAGCTATTGTATGGATTCTGAGGAAAGTTGTCGGTGTACAGGGAGTATAAAAAGGGAGAACTTACTCAGCCTGGGGGAGCAAGGTTGTATATAACTTAGATTCGAAAATTCTTGATTAATTTTGATTTTAAAGATTCTGTTCTTAAGATAATTATTTATTATGATAATTAGGTAAGGGAGGCAGTTGAGTTGAATGAGTTTGTAGATTAATCCATCGTGCCAGAGGAGGTTGAAGGCTTTTTGTATGTCTAAAAAGATGCCCCCGGAAATGTGTTTATTATTAAATACTTCAGTGATTGTATTCACAGCTCGGAGGCGTTGTTAGACTGTACTGTGTTTTGATCTGAAAACCAAATTGAGAGTCCGGAAGGATATTGTTAGTAAAGGAATGTTCAAGTAGTCTTTTTAGAAATATTCTTTCAAAAATTTTAGAGATGGTATTAAGTAGGCTGATGGGCTTGTAGTTAGTGGGAATGGTTTTGTTTTGTCCCGCTTTGTGGGAAAAAAGATTATAGTGGTATGTTTCTACTTTTGAGGAAAGTGTGAAAGGATTAGGCTTTTGTTAAAATTTTTTGTTAGGTGTGTTAGGTCGTTAGGAGGAAAGTGTTTGAAAGCCGTGCTGTGAATACCGTCTTCGCTGGAGGCATTTTTTTAAAAAAAAATTTAAGTTTTTAATGATGGTTGCAACTTCTGAGGGGGAAGCGAGGGGTTGAGGAATGTTAAGATGATGGTTATTTTCTAAATAATTTTGAACTATTTCTTCTGCTAATTCTATATGGTTATCATCATATAACGTACTATTTTCTTGGAAGGAAATTTCCAGGGTGTGGACGAAAAGATAAGCCTTTTCTTTGTCTGAATGAACTAATCCATTATATCCTATAAGAGGAGAGATGTCAATGCACATTTTTGCGATTTTTTTTGTTAATGTTGAAAGGCAGTTGCCTTCCGGATGCAGTTTATTAAGAAGTTTTCCCTTTTTTTATTTTTGTGTGTTTTAATTTCTTCATAAATTTTATATTTTAATCTGTTGATTACGGTTTTGTAAGGGGGATAGTGGGTTTGTTGCCATTGTTTTCTTATTCTGTTTTTATCCTTAATTAGGTTATGGATTTGTGGGGAGCCTTAAGTGAGGTGAAGAGATATTTTTTGAGGTGCTGGCAGAATTAGTTGTAGTTTTGATGTTGTTCGTGAGTGTATTGATGGCTTCATCTAGATAATTCGCATTGTTAATTGTAGGGTTTCTGGAAAAATTATTATAGAGAAATTCTTAATATTTGAGCCAATTAGAGGTTGTGAGGGTGTGAAGGTGGGGAGGAAGGATTCTAATGAGAGCTATTTCCATCAGTACGGGATTATGATCGCTGCTGAGAGCGATAACGGATTCATTGTTTATGAGCGAGATGTTTTTAATTATGCAGAAATCTATGATAGAGCTAGAATTAGAATTTTAGGATAATCGGTGGATGTTTCTGATGCTGCTATATTATAGTTATTATTGATGCAGAAATTGTTAATTGCTATGTTTGATCTATTTGCACGACACGTGTTCCAGGTTGGATATTTTGTGTTAAAATCTCCTATTAGAAGACAGAAATCGTTATAATTGAGTATATTTTCATAGTCATTGGTACTGATTATATTACGGGGGTGGGTGGTAAACAAAGGATACTGTAACAAATTTATTATCTTTGGCTTTGACATATTTTGTAGTGTTTTCAGATGTGGAGTTAGATTTTATAACCAAATGATGATTAATGCTATTTTTGATGACTATTGCAGTGCCTCCCCCCTTGGGATGAACGGTCGGTTCTATGAATAGAGTAATTCGGGATTTTTATTTTGTTGTAGGGGTTGAGAAGGGATTTTAGGATAATCGGTCCTCCAAAAATATCAATATTGTGCTCTAGTTTAAAATCTTTGAGTTCATCTATTTTGTATTTAATTCCATTAGCATTCCAACTGGCTAATAATATTAATGGAGTAATTCTATTTAAACAATTAAATGCTCCAGATTATAAAAATGAGGGAGCTTTGTTGTTGGCTTTTTTCTATTTTATCAAAAATGTTTAATTTGGAATCAGAAAAGGTTTCGGGGATGGATTTTTTTTTCATTTTGTCAGGGATGAAAATTTTGTACAGGTTTTTGAAGTAGTTAATAATGGAAGAGAAGAGTTGTTTTCTGGCCCATTGGCAGAAGTGGAAGTATCATTGGAGGGTGTTTCGTTCTTTTTTTCCCTTCTTGCTCTTGTCTCATCCCCCCCTTTTCTTTCCAGTCATATGTTATTGGGGGAGGTACTAGTACAAAGTTCACGGGGCTTTTCGAGCAACCAGAAAAGTTAGCTGTTTGAGAACCTTTATAATTAGCGCAGGCTGCTGGGGTGGCAGATGACTTTTTGCATAATTTTATTTCATGTGCTTCACCACATTTAACGTAGCGAGGAGCACGGGTACAGAATTTTGAGCGGTGATAGAAGCTCTGACACCTATAACATTGGTTTGGAGTTGTTTTCTATTTTAGTGGTTCAATTTTAGTTTTAGTGTAGCCTATTTACTGGGTGATGAACATGTCTTTATTTTTGTTGGTCTTAGGCAGGAAGATTAGGAATAATGGCATGTCCTTGTTGGTGCGTCTGAGTTTTGATATCTGACAGAAATCGCGGGTGAAACCTAAGTCTTTTAGTTCCTGCATTATGTCATCTAAGCTAAAGTCTATGTGTAGGCTTTTTATAATTATTTTTAGCATTTTTTCTTCTGGAAGTTGAAACGTGTGGGTTTCGATGTTATTTTCTTTGATATGCCTTCTGATGGCTCTGTGGGAATCTACAGCGGTGGCGAAAATTTTTAAATTTTTGCCCCGCATTTTGGCTTGGATTTTTCTCCGGAAATAGATTGGGAGTTTTTGAGGGTTAATTTGGTATGATTAACATTTGTGATTACTATGGGAGGGATGTTTTTATTGTCTACAGATGCGGAGTATTTGTTATTGGAATGCATAACCCTCTCGGGCTTTAATTCCCAGAATTTATAGTTGAAATGGATGAAGCTGAGCTTTGATTTTCACACTTGCCCAGGAGTTAAAAATTAAAAATGATGAGAGATTGACTAGTAAAGTTTTTCAGTAAGTTGAAGTTTTAGTTTCGGGAGAGGGTGGAAATCCTATTTCTCGTTGGTGGATGGACGTTCGTAATCTTTTCTATGTAGGAGTTTGTAAGACATTTTGTAAGTTGAATTTTCTGGGTTATTTTATCTGTTTTTGAAAAATAATAAAATAAATATTTTTAAGGGATGGAGCTTGCCATTTCTCGCAAGAAAAATTTGAGGCTTATTCTCCGTGCTACTCATCCTTTTGCAGGTAGCCATGAGTTCAAGAAAAGTTCGAAAAAATTCTTAAAATGCTATAATCCTCTTGGTTTGAATTTTTTGTGAGATCATTACTTATAGTATTTTTAGAGTAGTTTGGAGGGGAGGAGCAGAGCTCATTGAGGACTTTGATCGGAGCAGCACTCTTGTGCACAGGAAATTTTTCATTTGTGCATTTAGAAGTGAAGTGCTTATTTCTATTAATAGTTTTTATCGAGGCCTTTCTAAGTTGGTCTTATCTAAGTTTCCGAAACCTTACCAAGATGCAATATATTTAGTATTTTTACAATTCATGCAAATTGGGTTTTCCATTTTTTCTTTTTTTTTTACAGTCTCTGGTATGAGGTTTGTCACCGCATTTAAAACAAACATGTTTTAAAAAATGTCAGCCATATTTTACATGTCTTTTAGGAAAATAACGTGTACTTGAATCAGTTAAAAATTAATGTATATTGAACAACCCTAAAAGTTTCCACGGAATAACTTAGATAAAAAAAAAGAAAAAAAAAAGGAAAAAAAAAAAAAAAAAAACATTTGAATTTACCGGTTCTGCAATAAAAGAAAGTCCGAGGAAACTTAAGTTCCAAAGTTATCTACAAAAAAGTCTTGCAAATTCAGCGATCGCAGTAAGAAAATGAAGCCACGTGCAAGACTGAACTTACAGTCGTCAAATGCCTAAAGTTCTGTTTCGCCATTCCCCCTGATAAGTCCAAAGGGCAATCTCATACACAAAAGGGGGGGAGGGAGATGTTTGGAATACCAAACCTTACTGATAAAATGCGTTGCTATTTTTTGCATCGACTTTTTGAAATTCTAAGGGTGTATAAGAAGCATAGATAATTTTAAGTTTTGTAAAAAAAATTGCATTTGCCTCTTACAAAGTATAATACATTATGTCTATGCAGTTAAAAATGTATTAAAACCTATGATTGTGTTTTTTCAAACTTATTAAATCCACTAAATCTGCTTGTCTCTGTTGATTTATTGAATATACGGAAGCACAGTTGGCCAGTTTCTTTTCCGACATGCTTGTGAAGTATATACGCATGTACCCTCTCGAGGAGCGCCCTGATATTTTTAAGCATTTTGCCGTGAACTGCACTATGTAACGCATTAACTCCACCAAAACTATGTTAGTTACTTGATTGAGGTCCTAGTATGTTTTCTCCATGGTAAAAAACCTTTGAACGATCTATTTTGCATCGAAAAAGATAGATTTCCAGTTATGTTTAAATTCAAAATAAAATCCACCGGAAACTTGTCATTTCCAGTAAAAATTGTTGATAATACTTAAAATAACGCATTAACTTATATATAAGTATACAGCCCATACAATTTTTTTCGATGGTAAGATTTTGAAAAATGAACAAATCACAATCAATATATACTAAAAATAGCACAATTTGATTGTATTCCGCCCAGATAGAAGTTAAAGGATAGATCTACTACTCCGTATGAATAATTTTTTACTCAGATTCAATTCCTGGGATTCCAAGATGTCGAAATTATTATTATCATAATTTTAAATAGCTTTTTTAAACTATGCCTTTTAGTAGATGTTTACTTTAGCGAGGTAATTAATCCTGAACTTATATTTTGCATCATAATTTATTAACAAGAAAGTAAAAAATATTCAACAAGTATTTTTTAATCAAAGTTGACTTAATTTTTATTCGTTCCTTTGGAAATAAAAAAGTTCAAAAAGAAGTTTCATCTTTTTATACCCGAGTGGTATTACATATAGGTAAGTTTGCAAACGTATAATTTTCTTCCTTCAAATACTCGTAGTTAACACAAACTACATCACTAGAATGGTTAATTTCCCACCATCATTATGATGTTCCTTTTGATAGAAAAATTTTGAAATGAATGAATGCTAACTGGGCTATTCAGTGAATTCTATTATTCAAATAATTTATTTTCTTTACATGAAGTTCACGAATTGCGTTTTAATTATTAACGTTCTTTTCTTCTGTTATTTTAGAGTATTCGTTTTTTTTTTCTTTTTCCTCCTTATCAAAAGTAAGATCAAAATAAAAAAAAAAATTCAAATATCTACATTCGACATTCATTTGACTGTGTTAAGAAATTCAAATGTCCTTAATTAGAAATTATCAAATTAAAAAAAAAAATTTTTTTTTTCTTGCTTTTGAAGGCAGAGAAGCTAACTATTTAAAAGACTTGCTAGAAAAAAAATATATATTTATGAAAAATGTTTACTGTTTTCAAAGCAGCAAAATATCCTTGTTTTTTTTCATTTTCAATCTACACTGCTGGTCATTAAAATTGTAACACCATGAAGGAAAATAAACACAACAAATATATTTATTGTATACAAACAGTATGCCATGCAGGAAATACGGTTAAATTTTGAAGCAGGTTTTTTTTGGCGGGGGAAGGCTATACAGGGATGCTAAATTAGTAGAAGCAGCTGCCACTAAAGGGCAGCTAAAATGACTTTTCCCCGGACTGGGCTTGGATGACAGAAACGGGTTACTCATTCCATGCTGCTTCAAGTCCATGTCATTCCATGGCTATCTTTATTAGCTGGAGAGGGGTGGAGGGCTAGTCTCTCAGGAAACCTTGACTAGATGTTTTCAATGGGCGACAAATCTGGAGACAGTGAACGCCAGAGCAACAGTCGAATATTATATGTATCGAAGAAGGTCAGAACACGATGTGCATGGAAAATGTGATCTTCCATTACCTAGTTGACGTTTGGTAGCCTCGAAGAGAGAGCACAATTACTGGCGGTAAGAAGTCAGAAATGTACCAATTTGCTTTCAAATTACCGTCGATCCCAACAGGTGATGTACGTGTCGTAAACCCAATGGCTTCCAAAATCATCACACCAAGTGCAGGGCCTCCATTAAATTCAAAACAAACACGTGATAAACACATAAAAAAATGTAATTATAATTTCAATTTAATCAATCATTTATTGAATATTTTTTACTTAAAAATTTTACTACACATACAAGCCTTTCCTTCTTAGTTTCCATATATTTTTGGATTACCAAATCTAACCACGACGAGGTGAGGTGAGGCTAATTTGAGTATGATTGACTAAGTGTAGATAAATTTACATGTATTACGCGTCATACTCTTCTAGACCCAAAAACGTGGACGAAACACAAACGAACTTTATTATTTTTTAAGGAACATGAAAACATTACACAAAAATAAGAATAATTTTTTTTAAAAAATTCTGAAATTATTTTAACAGACAAATATTTATTGTATAATGCCTTATTAATATTTTCATAATATTTTTTCTCATACTTAAGGATATTAGCCTAGATTGCACCACATCCTTCATCAATCTATCTTATAATTAAGCAATGGATACAATAAATTCTTTTTCAGATTAAGTTATTTTTTGCAATTTGAGTAGACTAAAATTTACGAATGGAGCAAATAAAAGTTATGTATCTAATAATTTTTACTAATTCATGATTTCTAGTCGACATGCCAATCATTTAAATTCTACTTTCTTAGTACTCCTGAAATGCTGTACATCAAATTCTAGAAAACGTAATTTTTAACTTTAAAATTTACTTAAAAAGAGACATTTGAGAGCGTATTAAAAATCATAATATAAAATCAAAACAGGCATTTGAAAGTTTGTAAGTCATTCTTTTAAAAAATGGGAACCAGAATTCAGAAAAAATTATTGTGATATGAAATGACGCCAAACGTTGGAATTTTTCTTGCGAATGATTACTGAATAAAAGCCAGCAACTCTTACTATCTCCCCTTCATAAGTAGAAAAGTTTTACGATACATCATGTGGCGTATGTGGATTTCCCGGAGTTCCCAGAGGGGGAAAGAAATATTTTCCTCAATCCTAAATGCACCGAATGGAAGGGGTATTTTGACTTATTAAAATTATTGAAATATTAGTTAAAACTTGTCACAAATGTCTAAATATCGCATTGTTAGGCGAGTAAGAACGATTCCCAAAGTTTCAAAGTTGTAGCTTGATGGGAAGTTGGTTAAATTAACGATCGAAAATTTGATGGCACACACACTCACACACCAAGTGAAATTCAGAAAAACGTTGTAAAAAAAGTGAATTAAAAAAAACAGTACGAAATCAAAAGCGTTAACGAACCAGCAATAAGTTTGCAATATAAATACGTGTTATATTTTTAGATTTTGAGGCATTTTGTGAGTTTTTACTATCTATCTTGCAATAAATTTAGGTTGATAGATGATTCATTGACGAGGTACGCTATAATAGGCCGATATTCTTATATATACTTTATAAATATCACATTTTAATATATGGGCGGAAAAAAAAATGTACCGCTACTTCGATTGACTGTAAATATAACGAAAGTTTCAAAAATCATAACTAATGCCCTGTATAAAAGTCATACCTTTATATAAGCAAAATAATAAAGTTATAATAGTATTTTTTAATTTTTTCGAATATTTACAGTTTTCCTTATTTCATGCCGTAAAATTTTCATTTTGAAAAGTTATATAAATAATATTTTTCAAAAACATTTAATGTATATTTTAATACACGTCACTTTAAATAATTTTAAAAATATTATTCCTTCATACACTTTATCAAAATCATGATCCTTAATGTAGACGGATAGCATAACCCAGAATAGTTTCTGATCTCAATTTTTCAGACCCTTTATAACTTCATCGCATCTCCAAGTTCCTAAAAATCCTATTTTATACATGATTCCCTGGCTAATGTTTGGAGACACTTGAATTTAAATAAGAAATTTTGAGGTCTCACAATAAGTGTATTTTAATGCTAGCATGATCTATAACACGCGCAATGAATATGAAAAGTAATATGTTAAATGCAGAAAACGAATTGCTCTTTTTGTATTCACTCAAGGTAGAATCTTTCTTTCTCTTTAAAATGAATGCGAAAAATAAATGCTAAAAGGTCAATTGAAAAGTCCCCGGCCTACCATAGTAAAACACATTTTTTTGGCAAAATTAGTTTTTTTTATTCAACATAATTCCCTTCAAGGGTGATACACTGATTATAGCGAACCCTCCAACTTTTCGATACCATTTTTGTAGTACGATTTGTCCTTTGCTTCGAAATAGGCCTCAGTTTCGGCGATCCCCTCTTCATTCGACGAAAATTTCTTCCCAGCGAGCATTCTTTTGAGATCTGCTCCATTGAGAACAGGAAATAGTCGCTGAGGAATAGTTGAATACAGGAAACAGGAAATAGTCGCTGAGGAATAGTTGAGATTTCATCCATTGAGAACAGGAAATAGTCGCTGGGGGACAGATCTGGAGAATACGGTGGATGAGGAAGCAATTCGAAGCCCAATTCATGGATTTTTGCCATCGTTTTCACTGATTTGTGACACGGTGCATTGTCTTGGTGAAGCAACACTTTCTTTTTCTTGAAATGCGGCCGTTTTTCGGCGATTTCGTCCTTCAAACGGTCCAATAACGCTATGAAATAGTCGCTGTTGATGGTCCTTCCTTTTTCAAGGTAGTCAATGAAAATTATTCCATGCGCATCCCAAAATACAGACGTCATAACCTTGCCAGCCGACTGTTGCGTTTTCCCACGCTTTGGAGCGGGTTCATTGTGTGCAATCCACTCGGATGACTGTCGATTGGACTTCGGAGTGAAATGATGGAGCCATGTTTCATCCATTGTCACATATCGACGCAAAAACTCGGGTTTATTACGCTTGATCATCTTCAAACACTGCTCCGAATCATCAACTCGTCGTTGTTTTGGGTCAAAAGTGAGCTCTCGCGGCACCCACTTTGCACAGAGCTTTCTCATACCCAAATATTAGTGAATGATATGATGTACACGTTCAGTTGATATCTTTAGAGTGTCTGCTATTTCATTCAATTTCAATTTACGATCATTCAAAATCATTTTGTGAATTTTTTAATGTTTTCGTCGGTAACAACCTCTTTTGGGCGTCTACTGCGTTCACCGTCTTCGGTGCTCATTTTACCACGTCTAAACTTAGTATACCAATCCTTGATGGTTGATTTTCCTGGGGCAGTGTCCGGAAACTCGGCATCAAGCCAAGTTTTTTGCTTCAACTGTATTTTTTTCCCTTCAAAAAGCAATATTTTATCAACACGCGAAATTCCTTTTTATCCATTTTTTTCCCAATAACAAAAGTTGCTTCACTCAAAATGCTATAATTCTCAAACTAATGATCCGACAGCTGTCAAATTTATACACGCATCTTTTGAGGGTTAGGGCTAACTAAAAAACATATACATTTAATTCTAGTAGCGCCATCTATGTGTCAAGCAGGGGGCTTTTCAATTGACCTGTTACAGTTAATTATTTTAAATATCTGCACATCGAGTGATGCAAAATATTCTTGTTTAAAGAAATTCGTAGGCTTTCCGATTTAGTATAGTGAAGTGCTTTTCTTCCACTCTTCCTGCACATATATTTGATCCAGTAAGTGAATATGCATTAAAATTACAAACTCTGTCATAGGAATGAATTGTTACTGATTGTTTTGGGTAGTTGATTTTGAATGAATGAAAATTTAAAAGTTTTAACTCTTGTTTGTAGGATACAAACAATGCACATTCGAAGCGATGAATAATTGTTATACTAAACAGTTTAATTTTTTTTCAGAAGTTTCCTCCGAAATGAACAGTAATCTTGGGAGAGCCGTCATATTCTCTTCTGCATGCTCCAGAGATATTGTCATCAACATTGACGATGTTCCAACTCCAAACCCATGTAAAAGATTAATGGCGCCGAATGAAATTGCAGATTTAAACAAAACATTTCTTCATGCTGCTTACAACAAGAACGATATCCAGTGTACTTATACTGAAAGGTATGTTATATTTTACAATATAGTAACATAAATTGATATATTCACCACATTCCCTCTTAACACATTGTCGGAACATCGCTCAAAAAGTTTTACTTTCAGTGACTGAATGTCGTGGAAATAAAATGTATTCTCCAACATAACGTTAAATATTTTAGTAATATTCTTTTAGATCGTTTGAAACTGTCTCGTTTTTTTAACGTTAAAAAGGAAATTATAAGATTTATTACTACAATACAATTAAATACGTATGTTAGAAAGTTTCGGTCATATTCTCTTAGTCATATATATATCTTGACCTGTCGTGTGGTTTTGTGATGAAAGAACAGGCAGTTAAATTTCATCTTGTATTGAAGGGAAGGTGGAATATATATATGTGTGTGTGTGTGTGTGTGTGTATGTTAGGAGATTGGTTTTCCTTTTTTAAATTCTTGGAGCAAATTTTTCTTAACCTTCGTTTTACCCGTTCGTAACTAATTTTCTCTGATAGAAGTATTTAAGGATTTTGAGTCTTATGTGATTATGTATACTTTCTGAGATATTTTTTGAGGCCTGGCAAACTGTTAAATTCTATTTTAAAATAAACGTCATGAAATTTAAAACTTATAATTTTTTTTCTTTTGAGCAAAGCAGTGTTTTAATGCAAGTTCAGTTATTTTACAATAGAAATTATTTTTTAAATACACTAGTCTGCATATGCTTTGAAATATCTTATTGACGACAAAAAAAATTATTTCATTAGTAAAGAGTTGTTCAACAATAGTATGAAATCTTGTTCACTTATACCTTTAACACACATTTGCGCAATTAGAAACGTTTAGACGCGTCGAAATCACCATTTTATAGAGTCGATCAAATCTGGTGATAGAAATACAATAATATGGAGAATACAGTATATTTGAGTCACTTTTAAATATTTGCTAAATAATCCCATTATTTCATTTAGTTTTTTTCCTCTCCTCTTAGATGCAACCCTGCAGAAAAGTCATATGTCTCTTCGTTGTGGAAATGGTGCAAAAGTGTTTTCTCTAGTCCTAAAAAGAAGATAATCTCTTCCACAGATCCCGATGAAATGGTATTCAAAATAGAGACTGACCTTGGGCAACATTCTTCAGCGATCAACATTTGTTAAGAATTCTCATATTGTCTAGAGCTATTCCTGAATTTTTTCCATTTATCAAGGTTACTTGTAGCAAGATTTAAAAAATATCCGAACTCAGTCTTTTACCAGTCTTATTTTTTTTTTTTTTTTGAAGATTTCTACAGTTTATTTGCAAATCTTTTTTTTTTTTCATGGTTGTTTTTATATTTCAATTTTACAATTAGTATGTAATTATTCATTAGGAATATAAAAAAATTGACATACCTTTTCTGTCGTTCCGGGGAGCAGGTGCACTAAACATTTCACTTTAGCTGCAACAAAACTGTTCCATTAAATTTACTAGACACACAGAAAAGGGACTGCACTCCCTTATAAATAAAGCAATATATTATTAACATCAATTCAAATACTACATCAAGTTACTCATCACACTACAAAACGCGATAAAGCAGGTACATATGAGCAAAATCTTTCTGATAAAAGTTCTTTTTGTTTCGGCGTTGCTCATTCCAATCTGCAGTATCCTCTGGCTGAAGTCACGTGGTATATTCAGGAAAAGTATCCAGTTCTAAACATAGATATTTTCATCAGTATAACTATGTTTCTTAGATTCGAATTTTTAAAAATGGGAGCTTTTTTGATTCTTTATTTCGAAAACCAGTTTTCTACTACACATAGTAGAAAGTCAATATATCAGTATATCGTAATATTTGTAATATCTAATGATATAAGAAAATAAACTAATATCTAAATGATATAAGAAAAATAATTATAGAGAAAAAATTCTTCAAAATATAAAAAAGTTATCAAGAATAATGATATTAATTCTACAATAATCATATTAAAATCAAAGACATGAAAATAGTATACACTACTATTATATGAAAACTAATATGTAATAAGTATAAGAATAATGTAAATATAAACAATTAGAAATCTGGATTTATTTAAAATTTAATCCGAAAAAGAAATTAATTCGGATACCGAAAAGGTAAATAAAAAATTACATATATATATATATATATATATATATATATATATATAGTTGTGCAACGAAAGTGAGATGTGAGAACACAAAATTCCACACACATTTGTTAAAAACCATATTGGTTTATTTATATCCATGAGCTTTTATACGCATCAATGATCACTGTGTTTACCCTTCGATGGTTTACTAACCCCACGAAGGGTTCGTGAAAATTATATTGCAATGGAGGTATTTTAAGCACCGCATATATATAACAGGTCAATTGAAAAGTCCCCGGCCTACCATAGTAAAACACATTTTTTTGGCAAAATTAGGTTTTATTCAACATAATTCCTCAGGGTGATGGACACTGATTATAAAGCGACCTCCAACTTTTCGATACACTTTGTAGTATGATTGTCCTTCGCTCTCGATAGAGCCTCGTTTCGGCGACGACTCTTCATCTTCGACAAAAAAATTTCTCCCAAGAGCCTCTTTTGAGATCTGAGAACAGGAAATGAGTCGCCAGCCAGATCTGGAGAATACGGTGGATGAGGAATATGCCATTCGAAGTCCGATCTGATTGATTGCTACCGTTTTCACTGACTCGGTGCATTGTCTGGTGAAGCAGCATTTTCTTTCTTCAAATGCTGGCCGTTTTCGGCGATTTCTGCCTTAAACGGTCCATCAACGCTATGTTGCGCTAGTGATGGTCCTTCTTTTTCAAGGTAGCAGAATCATGGCCTCCAGCTCCCAAAATACAGCGTACCTAACCTTGCTCAGCTGACTGTTGTGTTTTCCACGCTTTGAGCGGTTCATCAGTGCAGTCTCACTCGAGCACTGCGATTGACTTCGGAGGAAATGAGGAGCCTGTTCAACGCATTGTCACATATCAATAGAACTCAGACTATTCGCTTTGATCATCTTCAAACACTGTTGACTGTTCTTCATCAAATGTTGCGTGCGTAGTTGATATTACGTTTGGCAAATGAAAGAGAAGAGGAACTTTGGAAAAGAAGAAAATTGAATTATTTTATCGATCTAATTATTGATACGATCATTGTAAAATATTGCTAGTTGCTTATCTACCTAGATACATTTTTCTGAATTACTGAAGAAGTAATGTTTGTCCATGGAAACCAATATACCCTAAACCTAGGCGTTGCGGAAACGCGGCTACCGATAA
>BMAW01049347.1:0-59040 GCA_019974015.1 Nephila pilipes
TCCTTCGATCTGATGGAAATAATTTAACCACAGCCGCCTCTTATCCATACCTGCTAATGTGTTGTTGATTGTATCGACAATAAACGGCCTTAAATGTAATCGTGATTCACCGACTATTCAGTGTAGATTGATTGTCAGGATAACTGAAGTTCCTTCCAGGCTCTCTCCTCAGTCCTAAACTAGAGACAGCTGTTAATCAATTTCATTAACAGACAATAAATGGAGGTCCCCGTAGCCTAGTGGTCAGGGCTTCAATCTGCGGGTCGGGCGGTTTTCGCTTAGTCGGGTTCGTCCTTGGCTTACTAAAGACCCGCCAGCCGGGAATGATGCATCTAAATCTGTCGGGGTCCAAAGCTCCTCCTGTTGGTGTGGTGTTGAAGTTAGGGAGAAGGTGCCAGTCGCTAGGTGTCGCCCTCGCCTCTTTACCCAGGTTCAAAATTACTAGGTCTGTATCCAACAGCCTTCTGTGGTTACTTCTAGTGTGTGAGGTTAATAAAAACTAAAAAGAAAATACAACAGCCAAACTTTGTTCATATTCACTTTATTATTGGAGGATCCCCTCAGGGACACTGGCAAGCAAAGAGCCGAATTCCCTTCGATTTGATTGAAAAGAATACTTGTAAAGGATTGTTGAAAAATTAATATGCACTCATGAAATATATGGAACAGGCAGAAGTATCACATGTATGACTCAGGGAAATCACTGATGTGTACATGGATTTCTATTCTGTGTTCTTGAATGCTCATTTCTTTAATGGAATAGATTTAATGAACTTCTGTTTGATGAATAATTGAGGCTTGTGAAAAAGAAACATACAGAATGAGATTTTAATAATGCCCTCTAGAGAATAAGTATATTTTTTTGCACATAGATCAATTTAGATGTAGATTTTTCTACAAAAATGTAGCAAACAACGTGTTTCAAAATTGCTACATTTAATTTCTAATTAAAAATTTTCTACAAATGTTTACTGTGTTTTTTGCTGTTTAATCCACATCTATTTAGCTTGATTTTAAAAAAAAAACCCTGCTTTATGGGTTTTAGGTTTCTGAGAACACAAAATATTCTTGCTCTTCAAAGAAAGCTTAAAAGAGAAGATATTTTTTATATAAGTATTTTAATCATCCATTCTTTCCTTAGGAAATACATTTCTATTGCATAAATACTTGAGAAAAAATTCAAGCGCTGAAAGAGAAAAAATTCAATTTTATTTATTTTGTGTATTTATCTAAATTAATACTTTATGAATGTATTTTAAACTTCTTCAAGCATTTAGAGATGATAATGCATTTTTTTAAAAATAAAAGATATTTCAAATTAAATCGACCATAAAATATTCTGAGTTTTGTAATTTCAATAGGTATATAATTTTCTTTGAATAAAGCATAAATTTAATTTTTATATTCAATGTAAATCTAAAATATATAAAATGAGAATTTATTTATATTTGAGAATGTCAAAACTGCCTAATAACATTGATATGTGTTATCAATGTATTTAAGAATAATAAATTTGAATGTAAATAGAAATTGAATTTTTTTAAATAACTGTAATGCCTTTCAGACAGTAATTTTTCTCAAATAGTTTTATATTCTTTAACTATTAAGAAAAACTAATAGTCTATGTTTCTAAGTAAAAAAATGAATCTACATTGATTATTATTACAGTAAATTGGCTCTTTAATCTCTTCAAAATATATTAGCCCTTTCCAAAAATAATTCATCCTTGTAAGTCTAATTTTTAAAAAATTAAAAGATTTTACTAGAAAATGTTTCATTGACAAAGAAAGGTTTCACTTTGAAGGAGGAAGTGTGTAACTAAACTAAGAAATTGTTTTGTCTCACATATGCAAATGATTAAATTGTCATTGACAGCCTCCATATCATTGATATCAGGAACATGTTATTACCCCATTAAGGATCATAAAGGGTTTTCTCAAAATCCTAATCTTTGATTTAACCAGTGTATTTGATTTTAATTTATCACTTTGAATGCCATTGAGAAGAACCGTTTGGCAATTGATCAGTTGTTATATGCCTTTTGAGGAGGGTCGACGTGTTGGAAATGCATGAAAGCTTGGTGGACATTATGTTGATTGCATCATATCCGCGGTTCCTAATTTATCTTCACTGATCTTGAGAACTTTATCAAGTAGATTTTAAAAAAAATTACAATGTATTTCCAACCAAAATAAAAATACAGATTAGATAAAAAGATGAAGATAGAATTGAAGGAAATGATTTTGATACAATGATATGTAAAAGAAATACACTAATAGAAAAATGAAAAGGAGGATAATCGGTTTCATTAGAAAATACTTGTTGAAATTTGCCCTCCTTGTTATTTTGTGGATTGAAGAGAGTTCTAGTGAAAATGGGAAGCTAAGTTGTTAATGCCTAAGAGAGTTGTGAAATTAAGAACGAGTGGACTGGTAAGAGAGATTTCATATTTAAATCATATATTACAAGTTATGAGTAAGGTTGAAAATAAAGAGCAACCTTACTGTGATAATAAATAAAATCTATTTTTTCATTTGGAATTGAGTAGTTTTTGATCAAAATATATTAGATTGATATGGCACCTAGCCAGATATGTCGGATAAACGCTACATCTGTTGTGTAAATGCTAAAGTTTCATGCTGAGATGCATTGGGTACAAGAAAGTTAATGCTTCAGTCAAGAAGATTCAGGGAGAGTTAAACGGATTACAAGCAGGGAAAATCAAAGAGTTGTCCGCAAATGTGCAGCACACTACAATTCAGAACAATGCTAAAAAATGATGCCCTCTTGCAACATCCTGCTTATGCCAGTACCCATTAGAAGTAAACTTTGATTCTGAATTGATTTATGAGGACCTGTATGGAAATTATCCCACAGAGCAGAAACGCCGCCAGAGATGCAATATGCCACATAAGAACGAATGAAACTGATCACAATTATGTGAGGTCATCACAGCAACTCTGACGGCCCATAGGTTAGTTAATAAATCTTCCAACCTCCTCTCCCCTCACATCGTTCCTTTGTGAACGTTCATACCAGTATTTCTTTAAACAATTTTTTATTCAGTCATACATCTCAAGAACTTACCACAGCCATAAGTATTATGCCAATGGCTCGTACCGCTTCCAGTTCCCTATGTTGGCCTTCCTCAGAGTAGGCCTTTTGATAATTTAATTTAATATCCACATCAACAGAGGAAGACAAATTCTAATATTCAAAAGTATATTTATTTTACACGATTATTTATTTTTACATTATTTACAATAATAATATCACTTTCTAAACCGAAAGTCTAACATTATAACGATGGTCTCATCGATCATAGTTAAAGTCTCTTTCACCATCCAAGAAGCCAGCCAGTCAGTCAGTCAATTCCAATAAGACTTTATATTCCGAATCTGCATTCGACACCCTGTCAACTCGACAAGAATCGGCATCCAATGAAAAAACTTTATATTTCGTAACTGAAAATTACCGTCGAATGCAAATTCCCTGATTCCATTGCTGATGGCTGGATGACGTCATATCAAACGTAATTCAATGTGATTACTGATATGACAACACCCTAGTCCTCAGAAAAAACTTAAGGAGATATAATAGACCGTTCTGTTAAGACTTCACCACTACCAAGGGCCGCTGCTTGTATTAATGTGCCTAGGGCGCAACAATTGGAAGGCGAATAAAGAAATTAAAAATTACAGCGAAACATACCACCTCACAGCGAGTCATGTATCCGTTCTGTTTGTGCTCGCTTGCAGAGCGAAACAGTGGGCAGTACCGTGCGCCTGATTGATCATTGTTGGCCTGCCTCAGAGTAGGCCTTTGATAGCCTGAATTTAATATTGTATGCCATCAACAGAGAAAGCACAAATTAGTTATTTTAAATCACTATTTTATTTATGTTCATTATATTTTACATTATTTACAAGACAGTATCAGCCAAAATCTCTATTATCATAGATTACGGTTCAATACGTATTCCAGCCAAACTTCCAAGAGAGCAGCTAGCCTCAGTCAGTCATCATCTCAAATCTAATCAGATCTCCTTTATATATATTGGGAGTCTGCATTTCGATACCGCTCAACTTGACAGTTAAAAATCGGCATCAATGAAAAACAACTCATATAGGACGTAATAGAAAAACACCGTCGAATGCAAATTCCTGTCCATTGCCAGATGCGTAGATGACGTCTAGCGGAAAACGTAATCTACTTGATTACCGCGATATGACAACAATTGGTCTTCGCCTCCCACACATCTGGGCGATGTTACAAAAATCAAATAACTTTCATATGCAAGTATATCAAAATCTAAAAAATATACAAAACTCATTTTATATGTACAGAAAATAATTTGATATACCTTTTTATATCATACACAGCATTAAATTATTGCTTATATAAAGGGCTTGACATTAAAAAAGCTTCAAATTCTCGTCCATTAACAAAGATTATTTCCAATAACAATAATATTTCAAACATTGTAACCATTAGAATTAATTTTTATCTCTAAAAAAAGATTTCCCAAACTCTGACAGAGTTGTCTTAGTTGGGGATTTCTTAGTAAATAGATCAGCACAATTTTTGTTTGCTATATACTTTAAATTAAAATAAATTTTCCGACACTAAATTTCAAAAAATGATATTTAATATGAATGTGTTTTGTTCGAGAATTTTCAATAGCAGAATCTTAAATTCATTGCTGCTTTATTATCACAAAATAAATTGAATTCAAAATTTCGTTTGAAAAAATTCCAATTCTTTACATTCCTGACAATTCTTAATATCCAAAGTAATCAAAGAGTCTATCAAAAGCAACGTATTCCAAATTCCATTGTGGATAAAGAGACACCATGCTGCTTCTGATGTCCGCCAAGAAATAATACCTGATCACAAAAAAATTATATATATCCCCCAACTGAAACCCGGTCATCTCTATTAGATGGCTATTCTGTACTAAACAATCACTTATTGTTGTCTTACCGGATAGATTCATCATCTTCCCTTGTATAATATATAACCCAATACTTTTAATAAGGCCTCCCAATGAGTTTTGCCTGCTATTTTGAAAATTGGTGAAAAGAATATTTATTGCATAGCTAATATCTGACGTGTTCTGTTTGCTAATGAGTAAACATCCTATTAAATTTCTGTAGGGTAATTTTCCATTTTTAATTTCTGGATTAGTCTGTGGACAGTCCAGTTTTGAAAGTACTATACTTTTTGAAATGTAAGTGAGAAACCCTATTGAGGCTTATAATTTCTAAACTGATCAAAAACTTTTCTATATAATCAGTTTGGTTTATGTAAAGTTTAATTACTTAAGTCTTCCAAAATTTACCCTAATATAATAAAGTCTTCCCAAAAAACTTTTATATCAAAAAAATTCTGTTTTAAAACATCTATTAATTTATAAATCTATCTTCTTGCTTTCCTAATAAAATAATATCATCAACATATAGTAATAAAATAACCTCTGTTATGACACAGACAGTTTAATCCATTCTTTAGTTTCATGAAATTTAAAGATTCTATATTTTAATTCATAATACCACCTCACGTCCGCTTTGGTGTAGTCCATATATATTCTCTGTAATAAACATACATGATTCGGTTTTCTTGGAGTCGACGAAACCTTTTAATATCCATATATATCATGTCAGACAGTGAGGCATACAAATATGCATTCCATATCGATTGTATATGATACCAATTCATCCCTCCTACTAGAATAGAAAAAATAATCGTATTATGGAAAAAAAATTTACTACTGACTAAAAACCTGGTCATATTGAAAACCCTTTTCTTGTCGGAAACCTTGTGCTACAAGACGGGTTTTAAACCTCAAGATATCAGCCCCAATCTGTTTTTAATGCAAATACCCATCTATTCCTAATATTTTTGCATTCACTGGCTTTCTCAAACCAATGTCCATATTCTTTTCTTTCCTGATTACTTACTCTCCTCCATTCGTAGTTTCCAATTAGATGCTTGAGGGAATTTGATGCTTCGTGGAATGTATCTGGTATTTTTATGTCTTAAATTTTACTGTCGATTGTTTAAAAAAAATTTAATTCTATTTCCGTTTATTATTCCGGTAAAATGAATTTACCTACCAAAATTAAAAAAATTCTGGGTCATAAGGGGATTTCATTTGCCCTACAGTACTTTTAGCATCGTTCCTAGATTCAAACGCATGCTCGTACCCAATATACCATAGTATATATCCACTCTTGATCCATCAATGAGGTACAGCTTCCGAAACCAATTTATTTCAGAGACTTGAGGGAATGGCTGGATCCGAATTGTTTTGATCAGAAATTTGGTTCGTCAATTAATTTAACCTCTTGTATTATCTCTGTCCGGTTTTTTCATTTCATCCGATTCGGTTTCATCATCATAACCATTTAATATTATTAAATTTTTTCCTTACATTTTGTTCCCTACCGTTTAAATATTTTCATAGATTTTAACATTTATGGTTTCGATTACTTTTATTTCTTTTTCCGAATTAAAACGCGATATCCTCTGCTACGAAGAGCATATCCTAATAATATTCCTTTTTTCAGCACGCATGGGGGCCGCGGTACTAGTGGCCGGCTAGTCGTGGATAGCGGCTTATGTGGTTTTCGTTCAGTCAGTGGTCTGACACTCAAAGACCCGCCGTAGCCGGGGCTGATGGTCGTTAAATCCTTGTTCGGGGCCCAAAGTCCTCCCGTTGGCGTGGTGTGATGTTAGAGGGGGGTGCCAGCTCAGTGGTACAACCTCGTCACTCTGACCGTGGTTCAAAATTTCATGAGGTCCTGTCGCCAATAGCCCTCGTGGTTGTTTCTAGTGCGACGTTAATAAAAACTAAACTTTCAGCACGCATATCTAGCTTTCTACGCTGCTGCTTTGAACTCTACAAAAACGGTTGATCCGAAAGTCTTAAATGTCGTACGGTTGGAAGCCTTCCACCATACAATTCAAACGGGCGATCGAATGCTTATGCGTTACTCGATTCCAAACGTATGTAAAGCATAGCACCGTCTTCACCCTTAATTTTCCTCTCTCTCCTAATTTTCGAACTCATAGTTCGTACTGCGTCCATTGCTGTTAGATTAAAACGGTTCAGCGACTCCATTCTGTTCTGGGTATACACGTTTGTTCTTTTCATGTTTGATACCTTTTATCTTCTAAGAACCTTCAAAATCCCCTGACAGAATTCCATCCCATATCAGTACGAATATTACTACCTTTGTTACTGGTAAATCTTTCTGGCTTCATTTCTTTCTTAAATTTTATAAAACCATTGAAACTCTGATTTTTTCCCTCAGTAAGTATATACAACCTTTTAGAAAAATCATCTATGATAGTTAAAAAAATATCGATTGCCGCCTCTGATGTAGTTTGATCGGAGCTACATCCACATGTAAAAGTTCTAAGGTTTCCGCGGATCTAATCTTTTCCTATTGGTTTAAATGAAACCCTTTAGTTTTTCCAATTAAACATGGTTTTCGTAGTTTAATTTTGATCTTTCAGTGAGCAATCCTCTAACATTCTTTACAGTCTCTTCTCAAAATATAATCCCATTAATATGACAATAACATTTATGCCATAATTCAAGACTCCGAAGAGACTGATTTATTTCTTCCCGTTTCTTATAATTACGCTCTTACCCATTTCGATAATCTTCTGCTTATAATTACGCTTTTACCCATTTCGGATAATCACAATACATAATAAAGACCCATTATTTCGTTTATTGAAAACAGTTTTCTACCATCTTTAGAAAAATGTCTATTCGCCCATTATTCCCTACGAAATAGGATCCACTCTCAATGCGGTGGCCTGCCATCAAATTATGTCGAAGCCTAGGTGGAATACAAAACATCGGTTAGAAACCGTTTGAGTCCCTTGATTTTTACAAAAGTTACATTCCCTTACCGAGAACTTCACAGGTCATTCCGTTAATTGCAGCTTATTTCTACCCCAGAAGTCTGAAATGTTGTAAACAGATCACGATTGTTACAGGAGTGACAGCTGCAAAGCGGTATCAAATACCCAGCGCAGAATAATGTATTTGTTCCCAAACTGGTTTGCCAAAAAAACTAACATTGGGGTTAGCTCTTACCTTAGCCTGAATTCTTGCACCCATCCTGCGTTTCTAAAGGCAAATGGCCCATTTTCCCACACAATTAAAACATGTTTGGTTTATTGGGATTTTCTGGCTGACTATTTAAATTCCCTTGCTGATCTTTACTTTTAATAAAATTAGGTTTCACACTAATACCTTCCATAGCATAAAATTGCTACTTACATTATCCTGTTTACAAAACAGTTTTAGTCGGGCTTCCTCTGACACAGTTCATTTATTATCGAAGGTAAACTTAGAGTCTCAAACGATAAATTATCCTGGACAATCCCTCTGTATTGCTCAGGTAGTCGTCTTCAATTAATTGAATGGCTTCAACCAATCCGAAATTGTCGACCGGCTTCAGAGACAACTGCTGTATGTCCTCAATCTCTGCACCATATAGACATTCTCTTCTCCGGCTGAGATGGCAGCTGAAAACGGCATCCGTCAGCTCCACAATTCTTGGCTCTTTGAACTTGGCTCGAAATGTGTCTGATCTTCTCCCCATGGATCTCTGTCTTCCACATGCCGCTAAGTAGCGGGCGAAACCTTCTGTACATTTAGGTAGATGAGGGAGTGTATACTCCTTTGCTGCACATTCTGACTTTCTTGACTTCTTTCTTGGCGGAGGCATCGACATCGCTAGACTTGTGCTGAACGACAAACTGCCATAGATCCTCCATCAGCAGAACCTTGACGTCCTCTCTTCCAGGTAGCATAATTTGATGCGTTCAAAGCATCAATTTGATTCGTCAGCAAAGCCATTTTAATCGTGATTGATTCCAAACTTTACTCTGTTAATGGGCTTTTATTATTTTAAAAAATAATTCTAATGCAGGCGCAGTGGAAGTGTAAGCTAACCCATAACCACCAGAGCCAATTCGCTCCTAGAGTAGGCCTTTGATAATTGAATTTTAATATTGTATGCCACATCAACAGAGAAAGACAAATTCTAAGGCTTGGAAAAATCACATTTTATTTGCATATCTATTATATTTACATTACAAGAGCAGGTCATCAGCCAAAAATCTCTACATTGGTAAGCATGGTCTACAATCACAGCCAAACTTCCAAGAAGCCAGTCAGTCAGTCATCTCAAATCTAATCAGATCTCCCTTTATATATATATCTGGGAATCTGCATTCGATACCGCCAACTTGACAGTTAAAATCGGTAATCCAATGAAAACAACCGCGACGTAATAGAAAAAAACACCGTCGAATGCAAATTCCCGATTCCATTGCCAGATGCGTGAGATGACGTCATATCGGAAAACGTAATGCCACTTGATTACCGCGATATGACAACAATCATGAATCAACGGCATTGTTTGCGGGTGCAGAGACAAGACATTTAAACAGCACACCAGTTTCCCCTCCCACTCCGTAATAGCTGATCGATCGATACTCTCCTCATGCTAGAAAACTCCTAATCTGAGTGAGCGACGATTTGTTGTTTCTTACGTACATTCGTTTACTTAATGGTAAGCTGCAAAAGTTAACCTCGTCACTGATTGTAGTGTTAGTTAGTTGTAGTGTTTTCTAAAGCGAAGTTGCATACTATTTATTTGGATTAAATGTGTATGAATCGTTTTGTGAGAAGTTAATTTTATAAATTGTACTGTATTTGGATTACGTGCGTGTCAGTTTTGTAAGTATTTTTTTTTTTTTTCTGATTTAAAACCCTTTCAGGTGCGGTGGTATATTTTTTATACCACATATGTAGCACCCTAACAATATCTGTAAAATACCTTTCCTTCCACACATTTATCTTCAAATGGTAGCTTATAGTGTTATTTACTTAAATTAGAAGGCACAACCATACAGATTGATTATAAAAATTATAGCTTTGAATCTAATGAAAGTTCGTAACAAGTGGTTGTTTTACCCCTTACAGAAATGTTTCTGAAATGAACTGAAAATTTTAATTTCATCAGCTAACCAATCTACATGTTAGAAACTTTATGTCAATATTGCTAATTACTTAAAACAAAATATATTAAGAATTCGTTTCATACTTCAAACTAAGTGATATAAAATATATACCGCCGCTCACACAGAGGGTTAGAGAGCAACAGATGACAGCACTGAAAGTTTCGTATCAGACTGATATGTGAGGGTTCACTTTATTACAGTGAAATATAGTGGTCGTAAATATATTATAAAGTGCCAGTGAGGCAAAAATCAGACTTATTCTCCGAAGAAAAGAAATTTAAATCAGGAGAAAAAGTTGTATTGTAAAGAACAAATTTAGCTACCTAAGGTGCGCTTTTTTTTATATATATATAATTATTAAATTACTCAGTTAAATAAAAGAATTAAAAGTAAACAATGAAGTTTAGAGAAATTGACAATGGTAAACTTTTCCGATATTAAAATTAAAGGAAACGATAAATTATTAAATTGAATATGTTTAAGATAAATGTAATTAAAATTAAAACAAACGATAAATTAAAAAATTGAATATATTTAAGATAAATATAATTAAAAATGAAGCAAACGATAAAAAATTGAAAAGTGATCTGATACGCTAAAACAGTAGCCCCTTAGATGGCTGATAAAAATTTATCAACGCTGTGCGTGGCCACGAAAAGACAGTAAATAAAAGCGCAGGGAAAAAAAGGATTTCTCAAAACCAAAACTATTGCAAAAAAAGAAATCTAACAAAGCAAAAACGGTGGGAGAGTCTTCGAAGTCGTCTAAGATAGAACTGCCTGGAGACAGCAGATTAGGAACTTGTTGATAAATATGAGACTTGCAAACGATAATTGATATATAGTATTAGCATGAAATAAAAGTAGACGATAAGCTGCCGACAACTGAGGGACGACAGTAGGGGTTCATTGCCTCTAGCAATGAACTTTATCAGAGAATCTAAGATGTAAATCATTAAAGAAAGGTATTACAAAAGATACAATACAGCAAAGAGTTACCCTCTTTGTAAGAAGAACAGAGCCCTCAGCGTACAACCCATAAATACTTCAGAATAAGGAGGGCTGGCCTTTTTTTTTGATGAATTTGTCCATCACATAAGCGAGAGGATAGGTTTCGAATGCTAACATTTACCGTGGACGGCGGTTTTTGAACTCTTACGGATCTACGCTTACTCTTAGTTTTATTTAAATTAGCCTTATAATCTAATTTTAATTATTTTCTTATATATATATTTATTTAAAAAATATTTTTAAAGGATGCCACACGGGGACATTCGATTGAAAAAAACTTGTTTGGTTTAAAGAGCACCCTTCTGATGGACAGGAATTTCCTTCAGAAAGAAGAGAGGAAGAAAATATCTTTACAGTATATTACAATAAAAGATATGACTTATTTTAAATAAAACTGCATTTGCCTTTCCACTAAATTTGGTTTATAATGTAGTTATATCCTTAAATTATGAAAATCATATATGTATAAAAAAGTTATACTTAAATTAATAAACATATTTTCGCACAAATTATTATTCATAGAAATAAAAATACATCATAAAGTTCTCATTTTTTAAAAAGTGTTTGGTGATCATAATTTTTCCCAAATTAACTAAAATAATATACTTTTTTTATGAAAGTATTTATTATTTCTTCGAAGGAATACAGGAACTTCGAGGGAGCAACGATTATACAAATAAGATGTCCAAGAGGGGCAGTGGTATATTATATATACCGGGTCTTAAAAATCAGGAAATAAATAAAAATTAATTTTACCGCTAAATAATGTGTCCTTTTAACCTTATTAATTCATATCAGATGAATTTTTACTAAAATTTAATGTTTCTTATATACCGCCCTTCAAAGGGTTAAAGCGTGCTGTCGTTCTGTATTTGAGTTAAGTGTGTGTGGACAGTTTTGTGAATAGATATTTTATAATCAAAAGCATACTGTATTTGGATTAATTGCTTGTGAACAGTTTACGTGTTTTTACTAGCAATCGTAAAATAAAATCTCAAATTTAATAGAACTGTATTCCTCCAATGTTGTTATTATTTCAGGACAAAATAATGAACAGCCAGGATGGTTTCAGGAACAAATATTATTTAATACTTGACACGTTCCACAACACAAGAAAGGATACAAAACATAGATTCACGAACACACATCCATCATTCTGCTAATGAAGTCTCTCGCCTTCCATCGTGCCTGCGCTTCTAACCAAAAAGGTCATGTGGTGCCATCTGGCTCCCGTTTAATAGTACATGGAAGGTAGTGCTGAATTACAGTGTTACAGAACTAAAAAGAAATTGGATTTCCCTATTTTGCTGACACGACACACAAAGCAAACGAATTTCAGTTTACTCACACTTTTTTTAATTTTATGATTAAAATTACGGACATTACAGTATTTTTAAAACAAAATGAGTCTTAAGAAAAAAAACCCAGTGGTGCAGAGTTCCGCTAAGGAGCAGCTGAAAATCGGCAAAAAGAAGAAAAATAACTTTAAAAAAGTGCCAAAGATAGCAAGTTCTTTTTTTTTGTTTGTTTGTTTAAAAAATTACGAGTCTACTGAAACTGGACCCTCACATTCCCAAACTTATTCATCTGGTAAAAATGAAACACGGAACGAAAACAAAAATCAAGGGCAACCAGATTCAGTCTGTCACCTCCTCTGACACTACTAACTCTATAACACTTTACATTCATCTTGACAGTGGTTTCATGCTGAAGGACCCAGGTACATGAAATATAAAAGACAATGTACAGGTATCTAAAATACTTAACTCAAATTTAAATCAAAACTTAGAAACAGATTTTTCTAGTTCTAAACATTGTTATGAAAGCGTCAAAATTAAGCGCAAGCTTTCAATAAAATTATTTTTTGGTGTTCTACAAAGTGGAGAGAAGTATAAGACGACCAAAAACTTGGATCTGCATCAAACAGGCTTTTCTTAGAATACCTTGAACTCATAAGTGAATCATTTCTTGCCCAACATCTAACAAAATATGGCAACAAAGGTAAAGGGAGTACATCTTATCTGTCGTCTAACATTTGTAGCAAGAACATAAACATAATGGGCAAAAGTGTCTTGCAAGAAATCTTAAAAGAGATCAAACTAGCACATTACTTTTCACTCATTATTGATTCTACACCCAACACTTCACACACCGAACAATTGGCTGTAGCACTTCAATACGTTTACGTCAGCAACGCCTGTGCCAATGAGCACCTTGTACGAGTGCTATCAGGCGTCTCTCATAAGGCTCAAGATATGGAAGAAGAAGCTCTCAACTTGCTTGAAAAACTTAACTAGATTTTAAAAAAACTGTCGAGACTAAAGTTACGACAATTATTCAACCATGTCGGGAGTATACTCGGGTCTTCAGTCGAGAATACGAAAAAAAATATCATTGTTGAGTTTGTGTTATGTGCTGCCCATTCCTTAAACCGAGTTGGTTGTTTTGCTGCGAAAAACACCTTCACTGAAGATACGGTATTCTTTTCTTTTGTTCAAGGATTTTGCAGTTTTTTTTCACCATCTACTCATAGATGGAATGTATTAAGAGATTGTGTGCAAAGAAGTAACGTACAAAAGTTGAAAACTGAACATAGATTTCTTATCTTGAAATCGTTGAGTGAAACTAGATGGTCTGTAAGGGCAAATGTTCTCACAGCTCAAGTTACAAGTCGTAACAAAATCAAGAATGCTCTTAAAGATTTAATGAAGACAATACTCAGACACCTAACACGCGAGCCACAGCTGAAGGATTACGTAAAACACAATAAGTTTTCAGACTACTTTGCTAACAGTGATTTGGGACGAAATCTTACAAAGGGTGGACAAAACTAGTGAGATATTACAGAAGGAAGAGCTTGATCTTGAGCTACTAAGGAGTTACAGACGTTATTTTTGTTTTTAACTGAAAAAAGATCAAACTTTGATTATTAGAGACAAGAACATTACAATTAGCTTATGTGCCTGATCCCAGCTATGAAAAAAATCAGAAAAAGAAATTTTCATTTTTAGACGAGAAATGAGACCCAGATTTTGAGAGAATGACTTCAAAAGGGAGATTTCGAGCAGGAGATTTCTTACCAATTACTGACTGTCTTGTAACAGATTTAAATAAAAAAAAGAGACTGATACGAAGCTTTTAACACAAAATTCCAGATATTCAGAAATCTTCATGAAAAGGAGCAAGAAGATGTGACAAAACAGGCGAAATACTTGGCACAAAACTACCCCAAAGACATCGATGAACAGTTTGTGTAAAAGATTCAACATTTCAAAATCTATATGAAGGTGGAAAAAATAACAACAAGAGGAATCTCTTCCTGCATCAAGAAAAACAAGTTGGAAAGTACCTTCCCAAATTTCGCGATGAAAACTTACTTGACTCTTCCTGTGACAGCAGAAAGAAGATTTTCTGCCCTTAAGAGCAGTAATGACTGAAATTAAATTTACTATGGAAAATGAAAAGCTTAATAGCTTGATGTTGATATGCACTCAAAATAATATTACAATGGAAATTGATTACGATGATATCATTAATGATTTTGTAATGATCAAAGCTCGAAGAAAACCTTTGTGATACAAGTACAATGCCAGTGACTCAACAAAGAATAAGGATGCCTAAAAGTAAAAGATAGTAAAGCTATAAGCGATGAAAAAGATGATGATTAACAAGCTGGAAACAGTTATTACAATAATGTATACTCTAACATACTATAATTGCAAATGATCTCATTAATTTGCGGTACTAATTTTCAAAAGTGTGGGTGGGTGGTTCGTTAATCATGAGGTAAGAAATGAACAAGTGTGGCCAAACCTTGCCCCTATCCTTTCCTTACGACTGCCGTTTGCCAGTCCGGGACATGGCTATTCCATAGGTGGTGGATAATGGAAAGACTCACCAAAGAGCAAAAATAAAAAAAAGGGAAAAGAATAAGATAGTTAGGGGACCCCCCAAACCAAATCTGGCAAAGTAAAAACTGAAGAAAATTTTTCTCTAGAAATAGTGGAGAGGGTAATAATTTGAAGTGCCTAAGGTGCCGAGAAAGTTAAAAACGACCCTGAACTATACAAAATTTACAAGATCTACATGCCAAAATTCAATCTACCTTCGTTGAGTTGAATCAAGACATCGTTAAGAGCGTGTACGATTCATCGCCACAACATGCGGCAGATTGCATAAGAAATAATGGCAGCTCAGCATCCTATAGAGAGTTGTAATGATTTTATATTTTAACAAATGATTTTTGCCATATTCATGCTTATTTCAGTAATACAGTTTGTAATCATTTCTTGTTGGTGGGTACTAACATACTTTCAAATATCATTTCAATCTGAATATTTTGTCTTGATACTTTTTTTTTGCCAATGAGTAAATATATATGCGGGAAACTAAATTTGATGTACTATTTATTGAATAGAAAGTTTTTTTTAACTTAGATGTGGAAATATATATTCATTTGTGTTATGGTTTTTTCTACATTTTTTATAAACGAGTAGTTTTTGCCAATTAAATGTCTTTGGAGGTTTTTCATTTATATATAAAATTCAATTTAAAAACTTAAACCAAATGAACATTTTAATCCTTTAATTTTTATTGCATTTCTGATGAGCTTCTACACTTAATTAGGGAAGTTATTGAACGAAAAAAAAGTATCTTTCCTATTTAATATAAATTTTAAACTTTAAAAGTCAAAAATAATTACATATTGGGAAAAAATCATCTTAAAAGTTTTTCGCATTTTGCTTCATACGCATTTCATATGATACTGTCTGAAATGCCTTCAAAGGAGAAATAATTTGTTTAAAAAATAATTTTTTGTCTAGTGTCTGTCCTTGTAGGTTATTGACTTTTTAGTGTTAGTTACATTTGATCGAGTTATGGCACAATAGTCGAATAGAAATACTCATTCGTCACACCCCTTTTTCAAAAGAATTTAAATTCGAAAGCTAAGAACCCTTTTCGAACTTATGCATTCTGATGTCTGTGGACCTATGCAAGTACCATAACTATTAGATTCGTACTATTTCGTCAATTTCATTGATCATTAATCGCAATATGTTGTAAAAAAATTTCTGAAAACTAAAGATGAAGTGAAGAAAGCCTTCATTACTTATAAACATGTAGTAGAAAATCAAACCGGAAAATTTTCAAAACTCTTCGTATACTGTTAATGGATTAGAATAGTGCTTACTAGAATTTGCAACATCTTTTCAAGAACAAGGTATCCGAGAAAATAAATCTGCAACTATGACCCCTAAGCAAAACCGAGTTGCAGAACGAGCAAATTATACTGCAATTGAAATGGCTAGAAATATTTTAATTCAATCTGGATTAAATTTTAACTTCTGGGCAGAATCAATAATTTGTTCCATGTACATTCGCAATCGTTTACTCATCAAGAACATCAGGAGTTCAACTCCATACGAACTCTTTTTTGGCATCAAGCCAAGTGTGTCATACATTAAAATGTTCAGACAGGAAGCATATATGTTGACTGTACGATTGAAAGGTAAATTTCAACCGTGATCGAGCGAACAAATCTTTATCGGGCATTCGACCGAATCAAAGGAAAATCTATGGCATGACAAGAAAACCAGAAAAATATTGGCAATGCGAGATGTGAGATTTATTGAAGAATTCGAAAGCTGTCTATCTGCTTCAGAAACGGAATTTATTACCTTATCTGATGAAAAACAATATTTTACTCGCAGCGAACATACTTTATCTGATCTTGGTGATTCACAAAAAGGAGAAGTAGGATTATCGAATTCACAAACCGAAACAGACGCTTCAGATAACTATGACGTCGTGCCTCCATTTTACCGCACTGCTGTGAGACCGAGGAACTTACGGACAAGAAAAATAGGTCATCCTAGTAAGGAATATGGACAAGATTTCATAATATCAGATTATTTTGAAAGAGGTCCAAGCGCTGAAGAGGCTCTCGCTGGACCAAACATAGTAGATTGGAGAAATTCTTCGAAGGAAGAACGTGGCTCATTGATTAAAGAAAATGCATGGTCATTAGTTCCAAGCCCAATACATAAAAAGTTTATTGGATCAAACTGGGTTCTAAAAGCTAAGTTTCAAGAAGATAGAACTGTGTTGAAAAATTAAAGCAAGAATTGTGGCTAAAGGAATAGATTTTAACGAGAATTTTTCTCCAGTTGCAAGATTAAATTTATTCTGAACAGTAATTGCTTAAGTAGCTGAAAACAACCTTAATACTCATCAACTAGATTTTTGGATGGCATACGTAAATGAAGATTTGGATGAAGCAATCATCATGGAGTAACCAGAAGAATTTCTTGTTTCTCATGAAAAAGATCAAGTTTGCTTATTAAACCGTTCTATTCGTGGTCTCAAACAATCAAGGAGACTGTGGTACAACAAACTGAACACTTAACCCAAGTCTCTTGGATTTAAATCGTTAAATATGGAAAAATGCGTTAATCACTTGAAATCATCTTCTGCTGAAGCAATCATTATTGCTTAAGTTGGTTATTTAATGGTGATTACAAGTAACACAGTTTACAAAGATAATATATATATATATATATATATATATATATATATATATATATATATATATATATATATATATATATATATATATATATATATATGATTTTCCAGCTAATTAATAAAGAATAAATTTTATTTTCCATTGTACTGTAAAACCAGTTCCTCAGTTTGTCGATAGCTAGCACCACGAATCAGCGTCATGTGATAGCTCATGCAATGCCACTTATTCCCAAACAAAACTGAGCCACATTTCGTTCTCGCTCTTTCTCCACTTTCCGCTTCTTTCTCTCTTGCATTACCCGCGTCGGAGTAAATCTGAGAGTGCTCCAATGCCCATCATGACTATGAGATAAAATTAATTAGGCTGCCATCTACCTGTCTCAGAATTGTTTACTCCTAATAGAGATTACCCGTACATAGATTAATGTATATATATTTTCCTTTCAAATCTCCCATATAATAAACGAAGTAAAATAAGTTGAGCCTCATCATTGAATTCCTACGAAATCATCATAGAATCCGTAATGGAATACTTCTAGACAAACCAGCCCGCGAAGAGCAAACCAAATGTATATTAGGGATGTACAACCTCACCTCTTCACACACACACACACACACACACACACACACAATATATATAGCAGAGTATATATATATAGTATATATATATATATATATATATATTATATCTCAACCACAAGCCAAGGAGCGCCAAAAGGCATGTTATGAAAGCGACAGATGGGTGAAGAATTTGGTTTTATTTATTTCTTTTTACAGAGATAAAAAAAAAAGGGGAGGGGAGACTAAGAACTCTATTATTTCGCTAAAAACTTTAACTATTTTTTGTATTAAGAATTAGTGAACAGTTATTGTCACATGGCACATTAGAATATTTTAAGGACTGAGTATTTAAAGAGCTTTTAATTTGATTATCTTCGGGGAAAAAAACTATTAATTGAATGTGAATATTATTTTTAAGGGGTATTTTATTAATTTAGTTTTGGACAAGGATAAGTAATTTAAACATGTCAACAACATTTAGTTTTGATTTTATTATTTGAAACAGAAAATGATTTATTTTGTGCAAAGATTTAAAATTAATGAATGTGATAACTTTTGAAGGATTGTTTTATGTATTAAACTGTTAGAATCTTCAGCGTGTCAAGAAATGTTTTTTATGTTTATGTGATTTATTATGAAGAGTAAAATAATTAATATTTTAAGATAATATGCTCAACGAATACTTTATTTTAATTTCTACTATTTGAAACAGAAAATGACTTTTTTTTTTTTGTAAAAATTGTTTTTTGTAAGGGTTTTGTAATGTTTTATTTTTTAGAAGAGGTTTTGAAATGATTTAGGAATGCTTTAGTTTTGAAATGATCTGGAATGTAATTTTGCAAGAATTTAAGAATATGATGATTATGAATATCAAGATGTAGGGAGGTAATTTTGTAATGATTTATTTTTGGAAGGATTGATTTTTTTTGTATGGATTTGATTTAGGAATGTGATTTTGTAATGAATTTAGGAAGGAAATTTTGTAATCTATTTTTTTTGTAAGAATTCTTAGAATTGTGTTTTAATGATTGTGTTATGTTAAAGAATTTCATTGTTACATGTGTGAACCCTTTTGAGTCTAAAAAAGTTAAGCATTGGACTCGTCGGTATTAAATTAGACTGAAAGTATCAACACACCATTTTATTCTTCTCAAAACATAAGTAACTATTTACAGCTGTTGTCAACGGTGCAACAGACATATTTGATATAGTCTCGTTTCCTACATCCTCTCAACCCTGGTCAACCTCGAAAGGGATGACCAGAGATACCGGACGGGTTACCTTTCGATCATTAACTCTCAATATGCAAGATCTTATCTTCCCATCACGTCCCTGGTGTAGATCCATCACTCTGGCCTTCTTCCACATGTGCCACGGTCGGACTTCTTGCAGGAGCACGATATCGCCAACTCAGACGTTAAAGAGTTTGTCCTGGTTACGAACTTGATGAAAAGATCGCAGATGAAGTAAATATTCCTTTGACCATATTTTCCAAAAAGAGTCAAGTAAGTCTTGCTGCAATTTGTAGATTCTCTTCAGCCTTGTGTCATTATCCTGGTTGGATGGAATGGCCGTTAGTTTTCGTCCTGTCAAGAAATGAGCTGGTGTTAAGGCTTCGGAGCTGTCGTCTTTTCCCTCTTCGTAGACTAATGGTCGGCTATTGAGAGCGACTTCTATTCCAAACAAGGACAGTGGTCATACTTTCCTCATCTAAAAGTGCTCGTCCGAGTACCTTTCGCAGACATTGTTTGATAATTCCTATCAGGCTTCCCCCCCAGCCTCCCCATCAAGCCGCTCGTGGAGCGATAAATTTCCAAGTTGCTATTTTTGAAAGGCGAAATCTCAATAACGTAACCATGATATCGGGAAGTAGATTTGGTCAAATTTCAAGAGCGTCGTTTAAAGATGGATGACCTGGAGAATGGGAAGATGCGTCGAAAACTATACGACATTTTGTTTCTTCATTTGCAATTTTCTTTACTGCATAATAGGGTAAGTAAAATAAACATTCTTTATTGTGTGCTTCATGTGATACGATTTCAACTTGTTTTTTTTTTATCAATGTAATCTTGCATTATTTCAGAATACTCTTGTGTTAAAAACTGTGTCTGTGTATAGTTTTCCTGCTAAAGAATTAAAACGTGGAATTGCGACTTCATAATTGTTTGATGAAAGCTGAACTTCTGGTTTGCATGGTAATTTTTCTACTCGTCTACCATCGATGATTTCAAAAGTTTGACGAAAGTTTGTCTAGAGTTCAGAATTAAAGGTGTTTTTTTTTGTCTTGTAGAATTGGTTGTATGCTAATGCTTTCTAAGCTCCAGAATTCACATACAACATCGTCCAATGCTTGAGTTGAAGTATCCATATTAATACTATGAACTGTAGGAATGAAGGAAATTGTTGCGTGTGATCGAGGTCCACTAAGTATACACCCAAAAATTGATGGGACCAAGGTCAGAGAATCCGACAGCTTGACTGGATGTTCAGAATTCACGACATTCCAGTAGAAATCTGTGCCGATTAAAATCTCAATTGGTAAGTTCGACAGTGAATCATCTGGGTCCTCAAGATTCAGTCGTTTGTTTTTCGCGAAGCGTGAAACGTCAGTTGGTGGAGGCGGATGTGATGCATACTTGTTGAGGCTTTCGAATGCAATAATGTTGACTTTAGATTTGTCCCAGATGCTTGATAACTAAAAATTAACTTGTCTTCACGTTTGAATAAAACTAGATGGAGTATTCGAACGCTTGAAGTTCCAAAGGTCTGATTGAAATAACTGGAAGTTTCAAACTGTTTACAAGATCAGTATAGACGAAACTACATTGACTTCCACCATCCAAAAGGCAACGTGTAAGTTTTGTAATCCCAGTTGGACCCGTTATGAAAACTCACGCAATTTGCAAATGAACAAAATTTGACTTAAGTATATCAATTTTGTTTGAAGATGCAGTCACAGACTGCTCCCCAGTTGAAGTTTTACATATTGATGTATGATGTTTTTTCTTGCATTTGGGACAGCAGTATTTATTTTTAAGATAGCAATCTTTTTTTGGGAGTGATCACGGTTAGTACACATTAAAACATCTGTTGGAATGGTTTTTTTTTCTTCAATTTCTGTATGCGTGCTTCTATGTCCGTCACGGAGTTACAATGTTGAGGCCAATGTTCGACAGTTTCGCAGAAAGTGCAAAAGGGTGAATTTGCTTCCCCTTTAGTCACTGGTTTAGAATGCACATTGAAATTTTCTAAAGAGGATTTTATAGAATATTCTGAAACTCGTAAGCCTTTAATATTATTTGCTGCAACGGCTCCCTCAACTTCCTCGTCTATGAAATGTCGCCTTCAGCCAAGTTTTCACGTTTGGCGTATACAACCCAATTATGACATATAATCATGTGGAAAAGCACGGAGTATTTTTGGAGCCAAATTCTTCCATACAATTGTGTGTTTTCACCTAAGGCATCTAACACTCGTAATTGTCTATTACAATCGATATATAACTCATTTAATGCTGATGGATTTTTAATAGGTTTTCTAAATAATCGAGATGAGTTTGTATTATTTTTTATCCTTATTGCCATATTTCGATTTTAAAATATATGCTTTGTTATTGTATACGTATCTGCAATTATTTTTACAACGTTTTTCTGTAATTCACTTGGTGTGAGTGTGTATGTGTCATCAAATTTTCGATCGTTAATTTAACCAACTTCTCATCAAGCTAGAGCTCTGAAACCTTGGGAATCGTTCTTATTCGCCTAACAATGAAATATTTAGACATTTGCGACAAGTCTTAACTAATATTTCAATATTTTTTTTAATAACGTTGTTTGTGTAGTAACATGGCGCCATCTATGAAAAATATATTGAATCATGCAGAGAGAGTGATCATAAAAACGAGAGAGATATGAGGTTTTTTACAAAGTTTTAACTAATATTACAATAACTTTTTTAATAAACTTTGCCACCATTTAAAAACGTTGGTTAAAAAACGTTGGTTTTTATCTCGAATTATTATTCCATCAACTAGTCGTGTTGCTTTTCTATATAAATATCCTCGTAAAAAACATGTTTGTCAATAAGCGATAAACGTTCATTTTTATCGATGCAGTTTTGAAAACGTTCCCAAAAACAGTGAAATTCTTCAATTGCACCGCAAAACGTAGTTATTTTTATTGTAGGTAGGGTTACTGTGATATTTGAATTGTGAGATGCGTAATTTATACCTGGCGGTAGCGCGTTATCTATGCTGTCAGAAAATAGCGATCTTAGCGAAGAAAAATTCGTGTTCGTATTCGCATTCTTTTTGTAAGTAAACATCGCTAAATGAGCATTTTCTGTGCATTTTTTGCAATTTATTATGTCTTCATTATAATCAAGTTTCTTTTTAATGATTGACATTTTAATTTGGGTTCGTATCGAAAGTTTAAACCAGGGGTCTCCAAACTACGGCCCGAGGGCCACATCTGGCCCGCGGACAGATTTTGTCCGGCCCGCGGAGAGCTAGCATACTTGAAAGAAAACTCCTTCTAGAGAACATATTTATTTTTTATAGCAAATTAAATTTAGTTTACTGAAGTAATCTATTTTTATGTTGAATAATTATTAATATGACATCTACATTGATATGGTCATGGGCTAACTACTCATAACATTGTTGTAGGTTACTATATACTAACTAACAAATTATTGAAATGAATCCAACTAACATTTTATACATTTTAAATGAAAAAATAACTTATAACAAGCATAATGACATATGAAATACTAATGAGATTTATGTAATTGAGATTTTCCACTGACAATAGTTTGTAGTTGTGGACTAATTTTACTTGTACCAATTATTAAAAGAGATTTAAGATGCTCATCAGTTAATTTAGATCTGTAAACATTTTTTGTGTACTTCATTTTGGAAAAGGTCTTCTCACACAAATAAGTAGTACCAAAAACAGAAAACAGCCCACGAGCAAATTTATGCAAATTATCAAATTGTGTCAGTGGAAGACACTTATAAAATTCCAACAAAGATAAGTTTTGATATTTGTTCTTAATTATATCACTGCACTGTAGATCAATCATTTCCATTTGAAGTTCCGGGGCTAGGGTTTCAATGTCAGTATCAAAAGGATTCTGAAAAATCTTAATTTGATTCGCAATGGCATCAAAGTCCGAGAAACGAGTATCAAAATTTATTTTCAAAGCACTCAAAGTTTCGATTGCAAAATCGATAGGAAACTCGGTCTCAGTGGTGTGGCTGAATATTTCACATGTTTTAAAATGTGAAAAACATTTACTTCGTAGTTGTGATTGAAACAGTATCAATTTCTTCCGGAATGATTTGATATTAGTGTATAAATCAGGAAGATGCTGGTTTTCTCCTTGCAATCTCAAATTCAGTTCGTTCACATGTTTTGTCAAATCAACATAGAATGCTAACTTCCACAGCCATGCGTTGTTTTGCAATTCAGTAAGAGGGCGATGCTTTTCATTCAAAAAAATTTCGATCACTGCTCGAAGTTCAAAAAAGCGCTGAAGGACTTTCCCACAACTAAGCCAACGTACGGCAGTATGATAAGGTAAGTCATTTTCTCCAATCTCTTCAATAAATTGCACGAATTGTCGGTGATTCAGCCCAAAAGATCTGATAAAATTAACAGTTGATATGACTGGTTTCAGAACTTCAGACATATCCAAACATTTTCCGCACAAAGACTGTTGATGAATGATACAATGTAAGACTATTGGTTTTGAACCACCGTCATTTTCTACAGCCTTTGACACAAGAGCGACCACTCCTTTATCTTTCCCACTCATGTTTTTGCCTTCATCAGTTGTAATACATTTCAAGTTTTTCCATCGAAGGTTCTTTTGGTTAATGGCCATTTCAACTCCTTTAAAAATATCTGAACCAGTAGTTGTGCCATGAATACTATACATATCAAGAAGTTCTTCATGCACTTCATAGCTTTTATCTACTCCTCGAATATAAATCAACACCTGAGCAGTATCTGACACATCCGTTGACTCATCCAAGGCCAAAGAAAACCACTCAACATGTCCATTTTTGTTGAACAGTTGAGAGGATATATTTTCAGCGATGTCTTCTACCCTTCGAGCCACAGTGTTTGCTGACATACTGACAGTTTTTAATAAATTTACCTTTTCAGGGCACATTTCTTCGGCTACTGCGATTATGCATTCTTTGACCATTTCTCCATCGGTGAATGGTTTTCCACGTTTTGCAATTTCAAGAGCCACACGAAAGCTGGCATGAGTTGCAGCCTCTTGTTCAGTTTTGAGTTTTGTAAATAAAGATTGCTGCGATTTCAATCCGAGCTTCATAGCTTCGAATTTTTCTGTCCGCAAACTTCCTGTATATTTTGAGTAATTTTGAAAATGTTTTGCTTCATAATGACGTTTAATGTTATATTCTTTGAGAACGGCTATGCTTTCATTGCAAATCAAACATAGCGCCTTGTTACTGGACTCAATTACGAAATACTGAATGTTCCACTGATCTTTGAATTTTCTGCATTCACTATCAATTTTTCGCTTCTTTTCCATTCTACTAAATCACACACAAAAGCAACAATTCAAATCAAAATATTGTTACAAAGATGTCTTAAACTTAAACACGCACAAACACGTTTTAAGGAGGTACGCACTATTTTATTTCACAGCAGTGTCATAGGAACTGACTTGTGGTTGCGCCACTAGCCTTCTTATATATTCCACTTACTGTCATCTAGAAGTGAGTGGAAGACACCAGAACTTTCTCGAACCAACGAGATTATTCTGTAAGTGCTATTAGCGCCATCTGTTAGCGATAGAAGGTACTACCTATTTCCGCTTGTGTCCACCAGATGTCCTGTCACGTTACTCCTCATGGCTCGCTCGTACTCTACGACTAATCTAGAAATTACAGATAATGACAGGAAAATTAATAATATGCAGTGTTGCCGTTTTGCGGACTTTAGTCCGATTTGCAGCCTTTTTTAAACGTGGCGTACTTTTTCGGACTTTTTTTTTCATGTAAAAAAATACTCATTCGTTACTTGAGTACTCGTTACTCGTTAGGAACCGAAGTAACGATTACTGAAGAAAAAAGTAATCAATGATTACTTGTGTATTTCATTACTTTTGTAATCAATGATTACTATGGCGATACGATGCGGGTACCCCATTATAACGGATACCCATACGATACGGAAAATACATCAGCTTCCCCGTCGCTAGAGGCATCTGGCAGAAATTAAATGAGTATCGTCCCCGTCGCTTGAGGCATAAAATTAAAGCGTTCCCGTCGCTAGAGGCATCTGGCAAAAAAGTAATCATATTTTACACCACTAGTGGACTGATTCAACTTTTTACCACCGGCAACAATGAATGATAATATGGTTTTGGCCCTTGGAATTTACTGGAGTAATCAATATGGCCCTAAGGCTGTAAAGTTTGGAGACCCCTGGTTTAAACAAACAAGTTTAGTACGATCTACCCGAGTATTTTTTCGGCACCAAAATGTAGTGGACTCGTCGATATTAAATTAGACTGAAAGTATCAACACATCACTTTATTCTTCTCAAAACATAACTAACTATTTACAGCTGTTGTCAACGGCACAGCAAAAATATTTGATAGTCTCGTTTCCTACAAGCGGTGATGTGTTTATACTTTTAAAATATACGAATAAATCTAAAATCATTGGAAAATAACTCCACAAAAAAAAACAAAAAAAAAAAGAAAGAGAATAATTACAGCATTATTTTTACGGAACTGCGAGGTCGTTGTTTCTTTTGATACTTTTTCGATACGTTCATCGTGATACTTTTTATGGTGCATTCTTAAAGAGTTTGGAAAGAACGACTGTTCGTATATTCTACGACGAGTGCTCTTTCTCCGGCCGCGGGCTGAGGCTAAGCAGCGGCTATATTTTTCAACATCGGTGGTGACACTCGAATGAACATTTTTTTCGAATCACTCTCGACATTTTGCGGATTACCAATGGATTTACCAGTGAAATTTTGCTGCAGTATATTCTACAGTGATTATTACTAACCATCAACCTTTTTTATTGGGTTTAAACGTTTAATTATTTTTTAAGTAGAGTAATCTCTACTTGTGCTTGCGCGTGCGTAAAGATATCGAATTTGGATTACCTTGGATTTTACTACCAATTTGGATACCATTATGGAACCAGACTATTCTGACGAAGAAATGAACTCCAAAGAAAAGGAGGTAAGTGACGTCTTATTGCGCATTAGCGAATTGAATGTCAGTGAAGTTAGCATTGCTTTTGATAATATAACGCATTATGACGAATGCTCTAATATGAGCGAATCTCTCGAGAACTTAATTTCTGAGATTTGTAAAGTTAATATCAAAAATTTGGACTATTTAAATAAAAAAAGCTCTGATTATAGGATTGGCCCAAAATGCTCTAAAAAGCTTAACAAAATCAGTTTTAGAGATATGCAACAGCATATTAAATCTAAAGAGGACGAAGTACAAATTCTAAAAGAGCGCCTTGTCGCATTCGAAAAATTGGTAATAACAAATTCTGAAAAATTAATAACAACAAATTCTGAAATTCAAAAAACACCCACCGCTAAAATTAATCAAATTAAGAGAACAAAAATCTAACCTCATAAAAAAGCAGGGGAAAAAAAATAAAACCGATGATAAATTCGATTTACAAATTCCTGTTGAACTTACAAATAAATTTTTAGCCTTAGAAGTTGAGGAAAAAATAAAACATTAGAAATTGAAGAATTTCCCAAAATTCAAAATTAAAAGGTTATTTCCTCAACTAATGAAAACCGTGAGGAAACTAGCGAACCAACATTTGTCAAAAAAAAAAAAAAAAAAAAAAAAGAGTTCCACCAATAATGACTGATGAATCACTAAACACGCATGCCCTTTTGGACGAGATTAGTGCTATTGTCGGCGCGAAAATACAGGTCAGAATGACAAACGGAAAACTTCCCTTATCAATCGACGCACACCGAAAAAATACAAAATTTCATCTCAGTTAAGAAACTAAAATCACATACATTTGAAATGCAGAACCAGAAACAACTGAAAGTCATAATTAGAGGTCTGCCAATTGACTATAACCAAGAGGAAATAAATGAAGAAATAAAAAAACCAGGACCCATCCCAGAACACATCAGCCTGCTAAAAAGTCGATGCACAAACACAAACATGCCTATCTTCCTAGTCGTACTTAATAAAAATGTAGTTAACCAAGACATTTACAACATCGAGCATATAGGCTACTTCAGAGTCAAAATTGAAGCCCTGAAAAAAAATACTATGCCACCTCATTGTTACAGGTGCCAGCAGTTCTATCACCTCAGTAGGTTCTGTAATAGAGAACCTAAATGCCTAAAATGTGGTGAAAACATCTAACCAAAGACTGCCAAAAATCTTCCGAAACACCGCCCAAATGTGCACTCTGCGAAGGACCACATCCTGCAAAATATTCCAGTTGCCCAAATAACCCTCAAAATTACATACCAAAACCAGTCAAAAACGTCTAGGAAGAGAGAAAAAATTACAAGCAACCCAAAACAATAAACAAACAATTCAAAATCCAGGAAACACAAACTCCCAAAACCAATCGGCCATAATGCTTCAAATGTCCCAAATAATGGTACAGATGAGCAGTATGTTCCAAATTCTTCAGAGCCAAATACAACTTACATTAAATGGGTAAACACAACAATAACATAAGAAGTCTGAGAATTTTTAGCTGGAACGCTAACGGAGTTAAAGGGAAACTCGACGAGCTTAAAAACTCGGTTGCTGAGCACAATCCCGATATTATCGGGATCCAAGAAACTCACCTCATACCTTCTGTCAACATTAAAATAACTAATTACACATGCCATAGAAATGACAGATTAACACATCGGGGTGGGGGAACAGCCATATTCATTAAAAATTCCATAAATCATTATACTTGTGATAACACCACCAACACTCTCGAGAACACTACCATCAATTTGAGTATTAACGACAATAGCACTATCACCGTTGCATGCATCTACAGACCTCCACACGGCGCCATTAGTACCATGGAGCTCGACACTTTTTTCCTAAGCAATAACAAAGCCATTCTCTTCGGGGATTTCAACGCCAAACACCCTAGTTGGAACGTGGGACCGTCCAACAGAAACGGTAAAATCCTCTACGATTGGGCACTGAATAATTACGTAGAAATATTTACACCCATTGCAACGACTCATTTTGCAACCAATAATCCAAATAATTCAGTTCTTGATATTGCATTCGCAAAAAATCTTGTACTTGACAATATTGATTTCATTAATGAACTTAGCAGTGACCATAACCCGGTAATCATTGATCTTCTCCTCAACAACTTCCTCCCCCCCATCCCTAGAACCATGAAAAGTACATATTGGATCGAATCTCAAGAAGACATTTTTAGGAACTTAGAAGGTAATCCCAAAATTAATGCAAACAATATCGAAGAAGCCATCCAAAAGTTTAAAATGAAAATCACTCAAGCGATCAACGCTGAAAGTGTTACAAAAACTATTTCTACTCCTCATCTCAGGCTCCCTCCAAACATCAGAGAGCTTATCAAAATTAAAAATAGATTTCGCTCAAGATACCAATCAACAAGAGATCCAATCTACAAAAGGGAAATGAACGTCCTTCAAAGTCAAATCAAAGAGCTAATCAATAACCACAAAAATAAATCTTGGAGCAACCTACTTAAAAATTCAAACCCTGTGGACCACTCTCTGTACAACATGCAAAGAAAATTATCAAGAAGACCAATTGAAATTCCTCCTCTTCATGTCATCAAGGAATTGTATACACTGACAACGAGAGGGCAGAAGTCTTCAAATACATCCTCGAGGACACCTTCACAGAAAATAGTGATCCATACGATGATCAAACTATCGAATGAATAGAAAACATTGTGCAGAGCAAAATTTGGACTCCACCACTCACCAATCCAAGCGAAATCAGCAATATCATTAAAAAACTTCCAAATAAAAAGGCTTCAGGACCGGACAACATTCCAAACTACGCACTAAAACTCAGGCCTCTTAATGCTCTAACCCACCTCACCAAGATATTTAACAACTGCTTAATTCATAACTACTTTCCCAGTTGTTGGAAAAACGCTAGTGTAATAATGTTCCCCAAACTTCAGCAAAATCATAAATTCCCGCAGAGTTACAGACCAATTAATCTGCTCTGCAACACTGCTAAAGTCTTTGAAGAAATTCTACTCGTAAGGATTAAAAACCACATTTCAGTCACAAACTGTCTCCCCCCCCCCCCGGAGCAATGCTGTTTTAGGGAGGGTCACTCAACAACACATCAACTCATAAGGGTCACCAACATCATCAACGAAGGGTTTGTCCTAAAACGTTATACCATTGTGGTCTTCTTAGATGTTAAAAGAGCCTTTGATAAAATGTGGCATGACGGACTTATTTTTAAATTAATCAAACTAAATTTTCTAAATTACATTATCAAAATTATCTACCACTTTTTGAAAAATAGAACTTTCAGTGTCAGGGGCAACAAGCAGTACTCTACCCTGGGCAGGATTCATGCGAGCACCCCGCAAGGAGGGGTCCTCTCGCCTCATTTGTACAATTTGTACACGTATGACTTCCCACACCACCTCAGTGTTAGCTCATGCCTTTTTGCAGATGATTCTGCAGTGTTAGCCCAGGGCTACAACATCAGACTAACACTAAAAACTATGCAAAATTACCTACACACCCTCGAGTAATGGCTTACTCATTGGAGAATAGCAATAAATGTCGAAAAATCACAGGCAATACTGTTTCACAAAGGCAGACAAACTCCCCACACAACCTTAATCTCTTTGACAAAGAACTCAGTTGGGTATTGGTGTTTAAATATCTGGGTCCGCACCTTGAACAAAAATTAACTTACTCCAAACATAATTAAACATCTAAAAGATAAATTCTGGAATAAAATACATCTCTGCCTCCCTTTAATTGGACGACACTCATCACTTTCTCTCAAAAACAAAGTTCTACTCTACAAGCAGATTTTGCGGCCAGTTATCACCTATGCCTCCCCCGTCTGGGGAGCTGCAGCCCCGACCCATCTGAAACATATTCAAACACTCCAAAACAAAATTCTTAGAATCGTGACAAACGCTCCATGGTACGTCAGGAACTCTGTCATACACAATAACCTCCAAATTGAAAAAACTGAAAATTTCATCACAAAACTATCTCGAAATATTTTCACAACTATAGAAAATCACCAAAATCCCTTGATCAGAGCACAAACAATATTTACAGAAGTAAATCTAAAAAAAAATTTTGCCTACAAAACTACTAAATGGTCTCAACCTCTCAAACCACCGTATATTCATATTATCAATAAGTGCTAAATCTTTGCTGACAAAAGTTCGCTGACAGCTGATAAAGCATCACTTACCCCCCCCCACACACACACACACCTGTGGAGGTTGAGGAAATGGCTGCAGATTTACTGTAAACATTTCTATCAAGCCCCCCATAGCTTAGACTCAACTATCTTAATTTCTAATTTACCTTTTTTCCCTATTTTCTTTTCTTTTTCTTTTTTTTTTTTAAGTTTTATTTCTTGAATTCAAATTCTTAAATTTCTAATGTTCTTGTTAAATTTTTATCATATGATACACTGAGCAGAAGCGGTAATCTCACTGGCGCTCGATTGCCATCTAATTTTGGTAGTAGTAGTTTGCTTATGTGAAAGGAAAATGCTAATGTTCTTTTATTTTACATTTGTTATTTCTCGTTTTATGTTATTTCTCGTTTTTTGTTATTTCTCGTTTTTTGTTATTTCTCGTTTTATGTTATTTTTTTAGTTAGTATTATAGTGAAAATGATTTATCTGGAGAGCCAGGGGCTCTCCAGATAAAGAAGAGATAAAGCGGCCAGAATATATTCGAATAACGGAAAAAAAATTGTTGGAGATATAAAGAATTAAGGAGATTTATAAAGATAGTTAAAGAGCAAGATGAATAATTTTCAAATTTTTTAACTAGTGAATGAGTGAGTTGGTACTTCATCCTTCCCTGTGTGCCACATTTCGGTGGACTTTGGGAGACTGGTATAAAATCCTTTAAATTTTACTTAAAAAGAGTTATTAGAAATTTAAAATTATCGTATGAGGAGTTCTTAACTTTAATCATTCAAATTGAGGGCAAGCTCAATTCAAGACCACTTGTTTCTGTGTCGAAAGACACGAATGAAGCGTTCTCACTCCGGCTCATTTCCTTATTGTTAGACAGCTTACTTCAGTTGTTGAGCCTTACTTAACAAGTTTAAAAGAAAATAGGCTTAAATTATGGCAAAAAATGACAAGTTATACCCAGTTAATTTAGAGAAAATGGTTCCTTGACTATTTAAACAACATGCAGCAAAGAACTATGTAGAAATTTCAAAAGAATAAAGTCAAAATAGGAAATATAATTGTTCTTAAAGAAGATAAATTGTCTCCTTACAAACGGGTCCATGGTAAAATAACCGATATTATACGTGGAACAGATGATATGATTAGAGTGATAATATTCAAGACTTCATTTGGTGAACTTAAACATCCAATTACAAAAATTTGTTTGTTACCTTGTCATGAGTAGTATTTGAATTTTTTGTGCTTTATTATTTTTATTTGTGTATTATAAATGTGGTAACTTTAAGTGTGTTGAACTGTGAAATTTAATATTTTGTGATTGTGTGTTGAAAACAATTTGTCGATGTGAAATGAAACAATGAAAATTTGAGCAAGTTCCGACCAGCCATTTATTGTGAATAGCTTTCTTAGGGTTGAAATGTAAAACAAGACAGTGTTCGTTGTGCTGGTAGAATTTGACGTTGAGTTTTCAAGGGCGCCCACAGCGCGGAGCCCAAATCTTGTGTCTTTTTAGTTGCTTTGGATGATTTCGATTTTTCATTCTTCTAAGTAGCATCGGGAAGCAAAAGTTCAAAAAAAGGATATGAAGATTGCAGGTAGTTGATTTTGAGTTGGCTTTGCTATTGGTTGAGAGATAAGTATCTCCGCAACTGAGATTGGGTGCCCAAATGAGATGGAAGTTAAGTAAAAGTGATGTGTGTATGAGAATTTGTATACCTAAAAAAAGAGAGAACAAAATTTTAAAATTTAAGGGAGTGAGAGTAAAAATAGAAAAAACTTTTATATTAGTATAACTTTGCGAAACTAAAAAAGTGGTGTTGCTTTTTCTCTGCATTGATTTCCATTAGTGCTTCGATTATGGCGAATTTTTTGTTTGCTCAAATTTTGTGTAAGTTTGTGAGAAGTCCAGGTATAATTGTAAATATTTCAGCAAGCGCTTTGAGTTGGTCTATTGCTTCAAGAATACTATTAAAACGATTTTGCTTATGAGTATGTGCGATGAAGTGTGGGATGTTTTTAGAGGTATTAGGTATTTCATTCGTGTTCAGCGCCATCTGTGGGGTAAAAGTAACAGCATTTGCATATGTAAAGTTTTCTCATAATTTAATATTGTTAATTGCGTTATTTTTTATTATTGATCCTTTTGGTGGTTTCGGGAATAATTTACAGCCTTCGTATGAGGCGGAGTGTCCTATTTTATTACAGTTAATACATTTAACTTCGGTAATTTTGCCTGCAATATTACAGTCGCAGGTAGCGTGAGCATCAGCGTAATTTATGCATCTCGGTGTCATATGGCAGTTATCAGAGCTATGAGGAAATAGATTGTAGTTGAAACATTGTGTGACTTTGTTACTGCAGTAGTCATTTACAGTAATGGTCATATAGCAGATACCTTTTAATTCATAAATTTTTTTTTGTCTAATTTCATTTCTGGGTAAAGTAATTAAAAATATTGGAAGGGGAATTTTTGTTTGACGGTTGATTAATTGATTTATTCTTATGGGGTTAAAGCCTAATTCGATCAGTTCATCATTAATATCCTGTATTTCTGTATCTCTAGGTAAGCCTTTAAAAATAATTTTAAGAGGGTGCGAAATTTTAGGTTGTATTACATAATATTCGTAGGGCTTAGTAATTAGAAGATTAGCTAGTGTTCGGTATTCATCAGAAGTGTCCGAATATAACTTTATGTACTCGCCAGAAAGTCGAGTTCTTAAATTTGGTATAACAGTTATAAGTTCCTTGAGATGTAAGCTATAATTATTGCTTATTTTAAGCATAATTGAGGGAGGTAAATTTTTTGCTTCGGTTGTTTTCTGAGTTGAGTTAGTTATTTGTTGATTATCATTACCGTTGTCAGGGATCGTTAATTGTTAAACCTTGAAATTTATTTTGAGTTGGTAGTTTTAAATTTGAGGTGGGAATCAAATTCATCTTTTTACAAGTTTTTTTTTTGGGGGGGGGGATGATAAAATCTTCTTTATCTTTACGTTTTTAAGTAATTTTGCTTAGAGTGTTAAGAGGAGTGTAATAGGTGGGGCAGCCAGCAGTTGTGCAAGGGGCTAGAGAAGCGTACTCACCCTCGAGTAGTTCCAATTTATTTTCCTTTTGCTTGATGAAAGTTGAGATAGTTATATATTCAGGGTGTTCATGGTCCAAGTAAATAGAATCGAAGTAAGCCAATTGAGATTTGAAGTTTTTCTTAATTGTAGCGTTCAACTGGATGTTATTTCTGATTTCTTTTCTTCTGTGACAGGGAGAGGTGGTGTCGTCGGAATTAGCAGATACTGAAGAGATAGTGGATCTTATATCAACATTATAGTCCATTTCATTATGCAGTTTGTTGTTCATATCCATTGTCGATATCCGTTAGTGTCAGAGAAAAATGGTAAAAAATTTTGGAAGTAGCACTGAAGAGTGCTGTTGTTCTTAAGCTGTAATCCAAAATCAAAGGATAACTAGCACCATCTGAATCAAAGAAAAAAGTTTCTAAATGCGTTATATCCGGTAAAACAAGCTATGCAACCGTCTCATTTGGTGTCAGACACTCGAATACCTTGTGCTGTGAGAAAGTGAGGTCGATATATATATATATATATATAAAGTTACATGGGGGTTCGGCCTCGCAACCTTAATGGTTTTTGAACCCGTATTAAAACCAAAAGTCGTCCAAAGCAAACGTCGCACTTCGAAATGGCCCTACACAATGGCGAATGCTTGATCAACGAATTCCTCCAGCGCCTATTAAGAGCCAATCCTCCGCTCTGAGACCAATACTACCGTTTCCTTTTCCAAGCCAAACCAAAGCTTGAGACTCAACCAAACAGTCTCTCGGCATTGTCCAAAAGTGCTCCCGTAAAACAAAAATCCCGATTTCCGCGCCTATTCATTGCATCGAATGTAAACTCCATCTGCTTCGTATCTACAATCATCGTCGTGAAAAGTGAACAGTGGTGAACTCATCCTAAACGGATAGCTTTTTAAAAGCGAAGCCTATCTGCAATCTACATATACTCAGATATCTTCAAATAAGGTGGGATCAAAACTTTTTTTTACTCAGCATGTATCGTAATACTAAGAAAGAAGATCTTATAACAGCCTCGAACGAACTAGGTGCTACTGTCCCAGAAAATGCTACACTTGTATGTTTAAAAGCACTAATCGAACAAACTGACACTTTCAAAAATGAATCTGAATTTGTTAAGGATATGCTTAATTTACTCGTTGAAGAACAAAAATAAGCAGAACTAGGGGGAAAAAAGGCGAGCAAACGGCCAAAAAATTAATTCAACTTGAAAAAGAAATTGAACTCGCTAATATTATCTCCGCTATCAATTCTAATAATTCAAACAATACTACTGCAACATTTGAAACACCGTCAACTAACCTCCTAGAAAGTCTCATTAAATCTGTTAATACCCTTAGTATACCAGTTCCTTATAAACCTGAAAATTATAATTTATTTTTTCATTCACTTGAACGTGCCTTTACAACCAAAAATGTTCCACAGGAATTAAAATCAGAGATCGTAATTAATATTCTCGGTGAAAAAGCTAACAGTATTTTGTTTTATGTCCCCGAAAACGAGCTCCAAGATTACGAGAAAGGTAAACACATTATTTTACGAGAATTCCAACCAACCGCACAAGAATGCTTAGTTAATTTCCGTAGGGCTCAACGATTGCCAAACGAATCGCACTTACAGTTTTCGTCATGATTAACAAGTTCTTTCGAATATTATTGTAAACTTCGTAATGCGAACGATTTTAAAACTTTGTGTGAATTAATGATAGCCGACAAATTATTTTCCACCCTCGATCGAGAAACGCAACAACATATCGTAATACACCAAAACGAATCTTGGTTTAAGCCTACTGAATTGGCTAAGGAAAGCGATGTTTACTTCGTAGTAAAGCGAAAGTCGTATTCCGACAGCACACAATACCGTCAACCGCCGTATGACAGCAAACAAAAATACAACACGTCTCAGGGCTTTAATCGCTACTACTCGCTTAATAAAGATTTCACAAATTATTCACGAAACGCTTCAGCAAATAACCCGCGCGGTGATTCTCACAGAAATGAAACTCATTTCAATTCTAGACCTAATTCAAATCACGGTCCTGTTTGTAAAGTCGAAGGTAAAATGTTTAATGAATCCTTACATGAATTGCAATACGAAAATATTTTTGTTAATGATAAAATCGTGAAAACTTTAATCGATTCGGGAGTGAATATTGTGTGTCTGAAATCCTCCCTTATTCCACCCGAAACAAAATCTTTTGGAACTGTTCAATTACCCTGTGCTTTCGGAAATGAAATTCAAGCTCAACTTACTAAAATTAAATTAGTTCTTCCAAGTTTTCGTGAAAATCCGATAATAGTAACTGCAGCTATCTGTAATAAATTGTATTGTGATTTAATAGTTCCGCCTAATATTTTTGATGATTTAAATAAAGCAGAAAAAGAAAATGCTTGGATTTCAGAAAAAAATCCTTTTTTCTCTCATTCTAAAAAAAAAACCTTTCTTTCGCATAAAAATAAAAACGATAGACAAAATAATTTCCCTTCAGAATCAGTCAGCAAAAATACCGAGCTTTAAAAACAGCATATATCATGAAGAAGAAATGCATTCTACTATCCCAAATTTTTCCGGCGACGGTTCAAGGCTAAATGGCTCAATTCAATTTCAAAACATTGACAACGCGAGCAATGAATAAAAATAAATCGTTAAACTCTCCAAAACAGAAATTATATTCCATGAAAGAGAAAATAAGAAATATGAACCGACGTCACAGCCCATATCCGATCAAACACGTTATATAACTGATTTTCAGCACGAGGCTAACATTAACATACCTTTTTCTGAATTGAAAATTAGAGATTGTAATTCTTTACAGGTTAGTAATGAAAACGAAACTCTCTCTCTTTGCTTTTTCAAAATGAAGATTGCTATTTATCGAATTTAAATGCATTTTATCCTGAAGTAGATTTATCGCATATTTTGAAAGTTGATACGCGTCGCGAAGTTGAAAATCTTCTCCAATCTTACAAACCAAATAAAATCATAGATACAAATATACAAATGCAAATTATCCTTTCTGATGACACACCTATCGTGTTACGACCTAGAAGATTAAGTCAAGCGGAAAAAATTATCGTCGAAAACCAAATTGACCAATGGCTGTCTGATGGAATAATTTCTCCAAGTTCATCTAATTTTACTGCACCTTCAGTTCTTGTCAAGAAAAAAGATCAGTCAACAAGAATCTGTGCTGATTTTCGTGCTCTTAATTCTAAAACAATTAAACAAGGATTTCCACTACTCCTCATTGAAGACATTTTTGACCAACTGCATGGGGAGATACTCTTTTCAAATCTGGACTTAAAAGCAGTTTTTTTTTTCACATCAAAATTGATCCTGATAGTCGTAAATACACCAGATTCATAACACATAATGGGCAATACCAATTTAATAGAGTTCCTTTTGGCTAGTGTAACTCTCCCTCAGTATTTCAAAAATACATTCAAATTGGGTTTAAAGATCTCTTAAAAGACAACACAGTTATTGTATACATGGACGATATTTTAATTCCGTCAAATTCTGAATGTGAAGGGATTGCAAAGCTCAAAAAAGTATTTGATGTTGCTGCTACTTATGGTTTAGAATTTAAATTTAAAAAGTGTAATTTTATTCAGCGGAAATTAACTTTTCTTGGTCATATTATTGAAGAAGGTACTATTCGTCCTTCAACAGCTAAAAAAAAATGCAGTCATGAATTTTCAGACATCTAAAAGTACTCAGCATGTCCAATCATTTTCAGGACTAACAGGCTATTTTAGAAAATTTATTAAGGACTATGCATCAATCGCACGACCTTTAAGCGATCTTTTACGAGACAAAGTTCCATTCACCTTTGGTCCAACACAAAAACAAGCTTTTATCTCTTTGAAACAAATTTTGTCTCAGGAACCTGTATGCATCTTTATCAGCAAAACGCTCCATTACAAATACACTGCGATGCCAGTGCGAAAGAGTTTGTCGCTATACTTCTAAAAATGGACTCAAATCAGAACTTTCATCCAATACACTATATGAATCGTAAAACTTCTCCTCAAGAAGAGAAATACTCCAGCTACGAGCCAGAGGTCTTAGCGATAGTTACAGCATTAAAAAAATTTTTCGACACTACCTCGTCGGCACAAAATTTCAAATAATCCCAGATTGCCAAGCATTTCAAAAAACTGTGTCAAAGAAAAATTTACCACCTAGAATAGAACGATGGGCTTGCTTCTTAGAAGCCTTCGATTACGAAATACTTCACAGGCCCTGTAAACAAATGCAACATGGTGACGCGCTCAGTCATTATCCAGTCATGGTCATACAATACAACGAGACAACATAAAAAATTAAAAAAGCACAAATTTATGATAAGTTTACATCCAGTATCAGACAACTGTTACAATCATCTTCAGCCTCTGATTATACATTAAAAAACGATGTGCTAAACAAAATTGTCAACGACCAAGAACTTTTAGTAGTTCCACTTGAAATGCAAAAACAAATCGTACAACTTAACCATTCTAAAGGACATTTCGGCATCAGCAAAACTGAAAATTTAGTCAAACAACAATTCTTTTCCCCAAATCTGCGTAAGACTGTAGGAAATGTTATTGCAAATTGTATTCCTTGCATTCTTTCATTCAAAAAATTTGGCAAATTAGAAGAATTTTTACATCCCATACTAAAAGGTGATATACCACTTTATACTTACCATATTGACTTTTTGGGTCCACTCCCAAGTACCAACAATAATTACAAATATATCTTACTATCATCGACGCTTTCACCAAATTTCTGTGGATTTACCCTGTAAAATCTCCTTCAGCTCACGATGCTTTAGACAAATTAAAATTACTACAGGTAATCTTTGGAAGTCCCAGACGAATAATTTCTGACAAAGGAACAGCATTCACTTCTACAGAATTTCAGAAATTTTGTCAGGATGAAGATATCGAGTTAATTTCAATCACAACAGGTGTACCGCGTGGGAATGGTCAAGTAGAAAAAATTCATGCAACATTAATACCAGTCCTAACAAAGTTTTCACTTGAAGATCCCAATAAATGGTATAAACACGTATCATCAGTTCAACGAATAATTAACAGCACTGTATCTATAACCATCAAATATACACCATTTGAATTTTTAACATGGCGTCAAAATGAAAAATAAAGAGGACATCAAAATCAAAGCCATTCTCGAGGAAGAAAATTTCCAGTTATCTTTACGGAATAAACAAGAAATGAGAGAAGATGCCAAATCCAATATTCTGAAATTTTAAGAACAAAGTAGACTACACTACAATAAACATTGTAAAGAAGCAAGAAAATACAAAGGAGGTTACAAGATTGCAATAAGAAAACCCAGTTTGGAATAGGTGGGAAATTGCGACTAAAATATTTTGCCCCATATAAAGTAGTGAAAGTTCGTTTAAACGACAGGTACGATGTAAGGAAGTCAAGAAGGCCTGAATTTGGCATCCACACCTGCTGATCTGATGAAACAATGGGATAATCCCTTAGACTTTTCTCACCAGAACTAATGACTTTATTTTTTTTTTCTTTATACTCAACAAAATTTAAACTTTAAAAATTTGTTTAATCTTCTTTTTAATTTTTTTTTTCTTTTCTTTTCAAGTATTAATATTTGTATAATTTTCGCCTGCATATTTTCCAGCTTGGTCGGGGACCGAACACATAAGGATGGACGAGTGTTGTCTACGCTCAGGCGACACCAGACACCATCGCCACTCTCTGTACCCCCAGATGTAAGCGGGAGAAGTAGAGCACTTACTTTTGTTCCCAGCAGCACGCGCCTAGTCAGGTTTAACAACCTGTAGATTTGTCATTAAATCTCCTTAAACATAAACGTCTCTTTTATTCAACATACCCCTAGATACAACGATCTCTGTTACATCTATATATATATAAGCGAAATACCACTGATTCACTCATCGCGAGATCTCTAAGACTATTCGACCGATTGACTTGACATTTAGCAGAGTTACTCATTTTGCAATGTAGACGCTCACTATTTTACGGATGTCTGATCCAAAATGTAATTTTCATCCGTTAATCTATTCATATACACCGGTTATGTACTTTTAGCGACTTTATCGCCAAAAATTATATGACCAACGCCAACCGGAATATATATTTTTTTTTTGTATGTATACTGTGTACTGTCACCAATTAAGATTACTTGGTGAGATTTGCGCGTGCGAAATGGAAAAATACCAAATAAATTTATATTGAAGCGCAGGTGGAGGATTGGCGAGATTTTGGCGAAGGGGCTCTTTCTGTGAAATTTCGTACATGTCGAAAATAGGAAACGTACATATTTAGCAATAGAAATAAATGAGTTTGGAATCCTACGGTTGGTGAAAGTGTTGTTTAGCTCCAAAACTTAGTGGTATTCTGAAAAATACTAAAATGGCGACTTTTTAAGGAGTAGCGCACACGCAAGACAATCCGCTGAGTAGGATTCATTGTACGTTTATCATATATAATGTAAATGTTGAGCCCTGAAATTTCTACATTTAGAGATTTATCACCAAATATCTTCCACTGCCAAGTCGAAGCATTTCAATGACCTTGCATTGTGATTTTTAAAAAGCTATATTATGGTAACCCCAGCTGATTTCCGCCCGCTTTACTGAGCAAACGATATTTTTTTTTATTGTTGTGGAACCTAGACGTAAGTTTTAAATTTATGAGAAAAGTATTTTATTATTAATAATGATCGATAAATTACATTTGTAAATCTAAACGCAATCTTACGAAGATATTGTAGTTGGCTTTTAACAAATGAATAATAACGGTATGTTATTCATGTCATTGTCCCTCACTTTTGTCAACTAACATATTTTTTCTAAATTTAATTTATGTTCGAATGGTATCGAAGGACTTTCCTTTTCTCTCCTTTTTTTTCCCTCGGAGAAATGTCAGCTAGCTGGCGAATTCTCCCCCTCTCTCTCTCCTCGAGCTTTCAACCAATCAGAACGCTCCTTTCTCTCCACACTTTTCCCACCTCCTCCGGCCTCGTTCATTCGAGACCGGTGCTGCGGGGAAAGAAGTTGCTTTTCCGGACCTCTCGCTCGACCGCCTCGCGGATGCCGGTGGGAACCGGCTTCGTCCTATATGTCCGATTAGCGGTCATATAATGTTGACCGTAGTTTCTCTTCCTACCTTTTAGCAAATCTTATGGAACTCTCTTAATTTTCTCATATTTAATAGCTCTGATGTGGAGGTATCTCCCACTCTGAGGAGAGGTACTCCGTAAATTTACACATCTTCGAACGTTTTTGATTTTTTTAAAATGGCTGGATATTTTATCGTTTTCAGAATTATTTGTAATGCTATGATTTTTAAGAGCTATTCTATTTAATTGCAGTTCCAGAGCGTAATAGAGTTATCCCTTTGCAAAAAAGAATAACGTAATACGGGTGACTTTTTGCTAAAAATTTAATTATACTTTATTTTTTGTTAGTATATTTTGTTGAATTTTTAAATAATTTGATTTTAAAAAATTAATTTCAGTTATATTTTTTAACTTGAAAAGTATTTCATTGTAGGTTCATACAAATTGATTTTTCATATTTACTTTTCAGTTATAATTTTTAATAATGGATGTTGAATATATTTGGATAGATGGAATACCTACTCCTTTCAAAGTTTTTAAAATTCTTATCGACGGAGCATGTTTATTTTCGTCTCTGTCTTTGCTAGTGTTCGGTGACATATATATGACGTACAAAATGAGAAATATTATTGTTTCTCACGTGTTTAACAACTGGGATCGGTTTAAATGCTGCACTCAAATATTATGTGGCGCCTCTTATAATACGAACGATTTATATTTTACCGAAATGTGTATATCAAACACGTATGGATCTATTTGCGAAATTATGGCGGTGGCAGAGCTATTTCCCTATCAGTTCGAAATGTATCAAATGGCTGCCTTATAGCTTCTGTTGGTGAAGCAATTCAGGGGGGGGGGCGATTAAATTTTACTTGAAACAGTAATAGTGGTCATTTTGATGTTTATATTGAAATAGTTGGATTAACAAATAGAAGTAAAGTTAATCCTGGGGACGATAATATGAAACAAAATGAAAAAAATGTGTCATCTTTAATGTTTCAGCCTCAAGAAATGTGTCTGTAGTCAAAGATAAGATCCAATCACAATCTAACATTGATTTATCAAGTTCAAGGAATCAATTATTAATCATGTAATATTCTCAACTAAATAAAAGTAAAAAAAAAAAAAGAAGAAGAAGAAAAAGATTCCACAAATTCAATTAGATATAAACAAGTAAGACAAACTGCTTCAAAATATACTAAAAGCCATCCTGAAGTACATAGAACATCTGTAAGAAAATACTTTTCTAATAAACTCCAATAAACAGGCAGATCAAAAAGCTAAATTTAGCACCCATGGACTTCAAAATTAGTCTGATTTTAAATATAAAATAGATATTTACTGATAAAATTATCAGTATCGGAAAACGTTTGCCTGTCTGAGGTGCCGTGCTTTAGTAGTTAAAATGGATAGAAGAACCTTCAGGAATGTGCTGCAGTGGTGGCGTCGTCTAGCATCTCTGCTCCAGCAGGCGCGGAATGCCATACTAACATCCACATCAATCAATAACCTGCAGGACTAAACATTGAAAACAACATTTTTTTTGCAAATTTTTTTATTCATCAACATAACATCCTTTGTTAATACCTTTAGGTTGATACAACGTTCCAACCTTTCTCAAATTTTTTTCCCGCAAGAAATCCTTTTCTTTGCTGAGAATAGCGATAAACAGCTTTCTGAACATCGACTCCGTTGCGTTTTGTTCCATAGAAAGCATCCTCGGCACCCCCCGGAAAAAACTCTATCTTCACTTCAAAAACCTTTTTCAAGCGTACTTCCATATGATATCTGTGTCATCCTCAGCAATTCACGGAGCTTCACTTACGATCTTTCATTATAATTCTTGTACTCACCTCACATTTTCCGGTAAAATCTTCCACAGGTCTATCCTGAGACGTTCCAAGCGCCAATTTGTGTCGGTACGACCCGTTTAAACTCGCAAACCACCGACAAATCGTTGCTTTTGATGGACAAGAGTCCGGGTAACATTTTTCAATCCATTGTTTCGCTTGCACGGTGTTTTTACCCATTAAAAAACAATGTTTTATCAGAACACGAAACTCGGTTTTTTCCATTTTTTAAACAAACTACAAAACGACTTTACTCCAACCTCGATAACTCAGCTGTTTCTGGTCCGATCAACTTAAAATTTTGACACGTTTCAAGCAAAGGTTCGTACTCTAGAAAGACCTGGTTACTGGTTTACTACGAGCGCCATCTCTGGGTTAGTCTCGGGAGTTATTGATTGATGTGTTATATATTGGGTTGGAGGGAAAGTTCTGTCGTATTTTAAAGAAAACATTTGAATTCATTTATAAAAATATGTATCTAATATTAATCAATTATATATGCTCCGTTATTTGTTTCAACCTGTTACCATCTTTTAGGTAACCTGTGAATTCCTGTTTTGTAGAAGTTCTCGTCCTTGAAGTTAAAATAATCAGCAACTGCCTTAGAAACACTTTCAAAAGACTTGAATTTTTTCCCCATTAGTTAATTTTGCTCAGATTTGAAAAGATAATAATCAGATGGTGCAATGTCAGGTGAATACGGTGGGTGACTAAGGACTTCCCATCCTAAGGCATTCAGTTTTTGTTGTGTCACTATTGCAGTATGCTGTCGAGCATTATCGTGGAGGAACACTATTCCTTTTTTGGACACTAATGCTGGCCTTTTTTCTTTGATAGCTGTATTCAATTTATCCAGATGATTGCAGTACAGATCCACGTTAATGGTTTTTCCCTGCTTCAGCAACTCGTAGTACACTGGACCTTTTCTGTCCCACCACAAACAAAGCAGTACTTTCGTTGATGGATACTTGGTTTTGGAACTGTTGCTGATGATGTTCCTGGTTTGTAGGAAGATTTTTTTCTCTTAATATTCTCGTAAAGAATCCACTTTTCATCTCCAGTAACCAGCTTGTCCAAAAACGGCTCCACATTGTGTCTAATCAGATGTGATGAACACATTCTTACACGATCAGATAAATTCTTTTCCATTAATTCATGTGGAACCCAAACACTTTGCTTTAACACAAAACCAAGATATTTAATGTGAGCTCCAACAGTTGAACGATGAATGCCAAACTCTTCTGCAAGTTCTCGACTTGTTAAATGTGGATTATTTTCCAACATGGATCGCAAAACATCATTATCGATCTTGAATGGTCGTCCAGATCGATCACTTTCTTGGAGGCTCAGATCCCCGGAACGAAATTTGCTAAACCATCTTTGACAAGTACGAACATTTACAATATCTTTTCCAAATACCGCACATAAATTTTTACATGCAACCAATGTATTGCTTCCTTTTTGGAATTCATACAAAATGCAGTGTCGTAAATGCACTTTATCTACTGACATGTTTTTCACTTTAAATATCTCAAGTAAATGATGAACGGTAAAAAAGGACTCCTTTTATATTATACAGAAGCTAAAAGAACAAAAAAAAAAAAAAAAAAAAAAACCGAATGACACACTAGCCAGATGTTTTTTTATTTACAGGAAAAATCACTTGCCTATTTAAAATACGACAGAACTTTCCCTCCAACCCAATATATGGGAATTGCTCCGTTGTGCTACAGAAGCGCCACCTTCAATGCAGATTAGATGGTTAGATCTCGAGGTGTAAACACGCAGAAATGCGTGTCCGTCTTTTCTTTAATTTTTCATACTCTAAAGAGCTTTTTTTCCTCCTAAAATGAGCGTGGTTCATTGCAGCATACCGATGCCAACCTCTACAATGGGGCTCAACAAACGAACCAGGACTTAAAGTTTAATTAAAATTTAAAATGCAATCTTACAACTGCAACGCGAACAGGCTATTGGATTGGCTGCCGCCAAAAAACACCATGGACGCTCGCTCTCTTCATTAAGTACAGACGGTACAGTAGGATTGATCATTTGCGATCACTTCTGAGTACAGACGGAGCTAAAAAAATCGAGAACTTGAAACTATTTTGAAGTGCAGACGGCACTTATTAACGAAATTTATATATGTTGTGCCGCCATTCCATTGTGAGTTCGTGAAAAATCAATGCTAAAAGAGTAATAACAGACGGTTTATGTTTTGTGTTACTCAGTTAGATATAACACTGCTGAAAAGAGGGGTAAGTATCTCTTCTCCTTACCTTTCAATTTATATATGAAAATAAGTTTTATTCAGTGACTGTGCTACTCGAACTATATAAAGATGATCAACCTTAATGATATTCCTGTTGTGTCAAACTTTCTTAAAAGAGGAAATATTATATTATTAATATATTTCCTCTTTCTTAAAAGAGGAAATATATTAATAATATAAAATATAAGTTATTCTGTTTAACAATTAAATTGTTAAATAGAATATTATTTAACGATGTATTTGATCGTAATACAAGAAAAAAATTGAGAAGTTTTTCCTTATTTCCCGCTGATTTCAATATTGCAGATTGCAAGAAATTAATAACCGATTCTTTATCTATATATACGATTTAGTTTGTGTTTTGAATGTATTAGGTCTGGATACTAACAGTAGTAAAGAAGAACTCCTTTATAGACTTTTTCAATCTTTATCGAATCTAAATTAATTTCAAGCTTTAAACTCTAAATTGTTAAGCAGTTTGAAATTTCTGATGATGAAACAGAAAAAAAAATCCTACTCCTTTCTTTCCCTCTTCTGTAATGTCTAGGAATAATACGTCTGCTAATACTTTCAACCCTTCCCTCTATTTTGTTTTGAAAGATCTCGGAAATTCACATCGAAAGTTTACTGGTTCTGATACATATGATATAAAGTGTTTTATACAAAACTGTGAAGAATCGTTTCTTTTACCCCTTCGTTGAATGAACAGCAAAACTAATATTTGATAAAACTTTAATTGAAGGTAAGGCAAAGAGTTTTTAATATGCGCAATGTAATCTTACCGCATGACTTTTATTCAAAAACTCTTTATTAGAAGAATTCCGCCATCAATTAAATTCTGTTGAGATTCATAGACAGTTAAGTAGACGTAAATTACGTTAAAACGAATCCCTTTTCAAATAAATATTTTATGGCAATTAGAAAACTCGTAAACACTTCCTGTGAAATTATTGATGAATCTTCATTATTTGAATACTGTATAAACGGCATACATGATTACTCAACAAATAAAGCTATTTTATACGGTATTAAATCTATTTCAGAATTTAAAGAGAAACTTTGTATTTATGAAAAAATAATCAGTGATAAAAATAAAAAAACTCTTTCCAAAAACAAGTTCTCAATTCAGTCAAGGACCCTGCATGAACTCAAAACATAATTTTCATGGGTTTGAAATCTAAAACGATAATGCATATAATAAACAAAAAAACTTGTTTTAATTATAATATGTCTGGATATATTTCTCGTTTCTGTCGCAACAAACATAAAGGTTTAAAAAGTAGTATTTGTAAAAATTTTGGACATATATCAGTAAAGTGTACCAATAAACCTATTCCAAATCGAATTGATAATGCTGTGTCAACTATGAATCATTTACCTCCTCTGATATATAAAACTGTTACTATTAATAATAATTTATTTACTGCATTAATTGATACTTGTAGTCAGAAAACAATTTTAATGAAAAATACCTATAAAAAAGTCGGTTCACCACATTTAACTACTTTTAATGGGTCACTTACAGCGTTTGGTAATGGACACATTACACCTGTTCCGTTCTGCTACAAGCCACGCCACCGAGCTGAGGCAACCAGTCGATTTCTGAAGTGAAGAAGAGATCGGAGCGAAAAAACAAAAACATTACAAACTGAACTTTCGAGCTCATCGGTCGCGTATATTTTCTTTGAGTGATATAATTGTATTCTAATTTAAGTATCAAATTTAATATCTGTAAATAATTTTATTTTAATATATCCTTCTGCAAAAATAATAACAATCTGGATGTCCTTCTTTGAAGTAGTTACTGTGTAGAATTACTGGAATAATTCAAATTGCCATTTAGCATTTTGAAGCGAAACGGCAGATTAATTCATCCTGCCTTTTGGATTCGAAAACGAGGTAAGCGTTTTACCTTGTTTATTTTCTTACGAAGAATTGATTATATGTTTTTTACATTTTTTGGCATCCCTGCCGGAATGAATTAAATTTTTATTCGAATTATTAGAGGCATTTTGAAACTGAAATTAAGAATATTTAGATATTGATTTGTGATTTGATACATATAGAATAACGATGGCTGTTGAGAAATTAAACATGTATAAGAAAAAAAAAAAAGAACTGTTTTCAGGACATCCACTACTAAATTTATTACAAAAATAGAATATGAGTTCCTTAAATCAGAATCAAATATAAATCAAATTGAATTATTCCTAGAACAGCTTAATGATAAATTCGAAGCTCTTAAATTGATTGATAATGAGTTAGAAAATGTTTTAAGAATCGACGAGCTTGAAAAAGAAATGGTATCATCTAAAGAATATCGCGAAAAAATAATTGCTTGCAAATTTAAAGCTAAAAAATATTTACAGAGATCGACAGTAATTGATAGAGAAGATATTTCATTTGCAGAAAGATCTGCTAGCGGTGAAGAAAAAATTTATAAACATCATAAAACTCTAAGTGTTAAATTACCGAAAATTATCATTCCTAAATTCTACGGGGATATCAGCCAATGGCTCACTTTCTGGAACTCATTCGAAACAGCGATACTCAATAACGATCTTTTAGATGCTGTTGATAAATTTAATTATCTAAAGGCTCACTTAATTGGAACAGCTTTAAATACGATTGAAGATTTCTGTATTTCTACTGAAAATTATGCGAAGGCTGTTAATTTATTGAAAGATCGTTTTGCACGTAAAGATATTCTTGTTAGCACTCATATGAATAATCTTATGCATTTACCACCTCTTAAGAGTTCTAATGACGAAAAGAGTTTTCGAAAATGTTTTGATCGTTGTCAAACCCAAATAAGAAGCTTAGAATCACTTGGAATTTCGATAGAAACATTTAGCAGTTTAATATGTCCGCTATTACTAAAGTTACTTCCATATGATTTGGTATTTAATTTTAATAAATTATTTGATTCAGAGATTATACAATAGAAGATTTATTAGAGTTTTTACGAAAACAGTTGAATGCTTTGGAAAAGACAAATACTAACGCACTCCAAAACGATAATCCCTTTCTTTCCCCACGAAATGATGTTCTCGGAAGCGGCAAGAGATGGAATGTCTGCTATAGGGAGAAGAGTTGTAACTGGAGAGCCGGAAAAAAAAAAAAAAAAAAAAAAAATAACGTAAACACAGCTGCCGATTTCTTTAATTCGGAAAAAAAAAAGGAAAAAAAGTATTCGACTTGCGTATTTTGTTTTAAGCATTCTGATTCGAATGAATATGACTATGCTAAGGGTTTATCGTATGAAGAAAGAAAGAATATTTTATTAAAAAAGAATGCTGTTTTCGATGTTTAAAATTAGGTCATCTATCTAAAAATTGTAAAGTTTTCGTTATTTGTTCATTTTGCCGTAAAAGACATTTATCTTTAATGTATTTTTCTAATATTAATTTGGTAGAAAATAATGGGGAAATTAAGGATGTAACAGAAAATAAAGTTTTAACTACTAGGTCATGTTCGGACGCAGTTCATTCGCAAACTTTGATTGTTGGAATCTCAGGAAAAGGTTTAAAAGGTTATGAGAGAGCACTTTTTGATACTGGATCCCAGAATACGTACATAAACAAATATGCAGCTAAAATGTTAAAATTAGAAAATTTAAGAACAGAAAAAATTAAACATGGTCTCTTTGGAGGAGTAGAAATGTCGGAAAATCATAACCGCTACCGACTTAATTTAAGTAGTTTAGATGATAAATTTAATTGCCAAAGTGAAGCTTTGGATCAAACGAAAATTTGCGCTTCATTACCTATGATTAAAAAGGAAAAATTTATTAAAGTATTAGAAAATAAAGGAATATACATCAGTGACGTTCGTCAGCATGGGTATCATTGTTTATTCGAAGAAAATCCGGAAGAAATACATTTGTTGTTGAGAGCAGACACTGCTGCATGTTTGTTTACTGAAAGAATCGAACATTTTCCGGGACATAAGATAGCAGCTTTTGAAACTAAGTTAGGCTGGACTTTAATGGGGAGATTAAAAAGTAAAAATGAAAATATAGATAGTTCCCAATCTGTTTTTTCTCTTTCTCTACACGTTTCTGATGTGAAATTATCAGACCTTTGGCGATTGGATGCTATAGGAATTTTGACTGAAGATGACAAAACAAAGAGCATTTTAGAAGAAGAAACGCGAAAACATTTCTTAGAAACTGTAAAACGGGAAAATGACGGGAGATGAAGTAACTCTACCCTGGACTGTTGACACTTCTGTCCTCTCCAGTAATCGGTATATGGCCGAAAAGTCCCTTTATGAAACAAAAACCATTACAACTGATTTAAAGTTAAGAAATCTCACTACAGTATTTTGGAGTGGTTCGTCAACAGCTCTAGGATGGATCAGAAGAGACCTAGCTTGGGGAACATTTGTTAATTACCGAGTCCAAGAGATTAGATCTCTTACTAAAATTTCTGACTGGTGACATGTTCCTGGAAATATGAGCCCCGTGGACTTTCCATCCAGAGGATGCTCTTTTGAGCAACTACAAAGATCAAAATGGTGGGAGGGTCCATCATGGTTGTACTTATCTAAAGAAGAATGGCTTCAAACTGAAGAACAGCCAGATAAAGAAATCTTAAGAAGAGTTTTGGGACAGTCATCATTAAATTATGAAGAACTGAATACTATTCTATGCGTCTGTGAACAAATAATAAACTCTCGACCTATCACTTATGTTTCAAAAGACAACCAAGACCCCCGCACCACTAAACCCCATAATGTTTCTGAAAGAATTGCCCTCATTAGGAATTCCTGATAATGATTCAGTGGACTCCAAGCTTTTGAGTCGAAGGGCGAAATACAGTCAAAGAATTAGAGACAATCTACGCAACAGATTCTGGAGTGAATACCTGGGACAATTACGACTGCATGCTCTGAAGAGAGATGTGCTTCAAAAATTATGTGTAGGAGATGTCGTTCTCGTGGAGGACATAAATAAACGGAGCATTCATTGGCCTCTAGCCAAAATAACAGAGATATTTCCTGGAAGAGATAATGTTGTTCGACTAGCCAAAGTGGAGACAGACAATGGAATTTTTCTCCACCGAATACAGAGATTATTCCTTTTCGAGATCTCTCAGTCTGAAGATCTCTCAGTCTTCCAGGAGGAAACCTACTTCTCAAGGAAGAGTTTCAAAGGCAGTCCGACTCCTCTACTGCTGGACCGGAGCGACTATCTCAGGAAGCTGCTTCTGCTTCTTCGATTGTGACCAGGACTGGACGAGTGATTAAGCCCCCTCAAAGACTTGACTTGTGATTGAGCTCATCATAGTTTCGAGCCTTAATGGTGGGAGAATGTTCCGTTCTGCTACAAGCCACGCCACCGAGCTGAGAGAACCAGACGATTTCTGAAGTGAAGAAGAGATCGGAGCGAAAAAACAAAATCATTATGAACTGAACTTTCGAACTCATCGGTCGCGTATATTTTCTTTGAGTGATATAATTGTATTCTAATTTAAGTATCAAATTTAATATCTGTAAATACTTTTATTTTAATATATCCTTCTGCAAAAATAATAACAATCTGGATGTCCTTCTTTGAAGTAGTTACTGTGTAGAATTACTGGAATAATTCAAATTGCCATTTAGCATTTTGAAGCGAAACGGCAGATTAATTCATCCTGCCTTTTGGATTCGAAAACGAGGTAAGCGTTTTACCTTGTTTATTTTCGTATGAAGAATTGATTATATGTATTTTACAACACCAATCGTTAGCTGTATACAAGAACTTACAATAGATAATCAGAAATTTATGGCCAACTTCTTCGTTGTTAATAATGAAACTATGACGTCAGATGCTATTATTGGTATTGTTACTGTCGTAAAAATAAAAAAGTTTCTTGTATTGTAAATTAATACTCCAAACTATTAATACTGCCAAATCTCACTTATTTCACAAATTAACATGCCAATTAGAGTCCAAGGCTCACATAGTTATATGACAATTTTTATTTTTCTGGAATACTGTTAATTAAACAAAACAGAACGAGCACTTCCTTGTTGCCACAGCGTACAAAATAATATACTTTTTCAATATTGTTCAGTTCACGGTGACAAAAAATTAAACAATGATAAATTCACGTAAACAAAACAATAAATTTAAATAATTTTGCTTTTAACATAATAAACTGAAATTTATAAAGTGGATCTCACAGTAACAAATTTGTAAATATTATTTGTATTTGTCTTAAAATATCTCAGACATATCGGAAAAACTCAGAGTTAGAGCAAAAATCGCACGTTCAATGTTAAAAAAAAAAAAAAAAAAAAAAAACACGGCATTTCTAGGGATTTGGCGACTTTGCGATCATTTGGCGAAAAATATATGTTTCTGGAGAGTTTCATCATCGAAGCTCTAGGACCAGTACTAAGCGAGATAGCCTAGAACCTTGGCGAAACTCTTAGATTTTCACGTCAAGCCAGGTATAAATACCACCGGCCGAGATAGAAGCGAGGAGTAAGCTAGTATGGATTCACTAAAAAACTCTCCACACTAAATCCCCGTCTTAAAGTAACAGAATTAATCTCCTCAGGGCTAGAAAATAATAATAAAAAAAACAGGTGCTGTTTTTCTAGACATACAGAAAGCCTTTGACAGAGTATGGCTAGAAGGACTCGTCTACAAACTAATCACCTTCTCTTTTCCTAACCCACTAATACATCTAATACACTCATATATCACAAACAGGGATTTCCAAGTAAAAGTACAAAATTCATTCTCAAGCTCCAGAAAAATTTCTGCGGGAGTTCCACAGGGCTCTTTAATTGGGGCCCATTTATTTAATTTGTTCCTGAATGACAACCCTACTTACACACTCACAACACTAAATATGTATGCCGACGACACAGCAATCCTAGCCTCTTTTAAAAACCCAAAGACTGTCACAAAAGCACTTAATAATCATCTTAAAGTACAAGAAAAAAATTTTAAAACATGGAAAATAAAAATAAATACCGATAAAACAGCTGCAATACTTTTCACAAGAAAAAAGATTCCACCCCACCACCCACTTTCTATCAAACAGACATCCCATGGTCTCAGACAGCTAAATATCTAGGTGTTACCCCAGACAAAACTTTAACTTGGAAACAACATGTAACACAAACGCGAGACAAGTTCCGGAAAATAAAATGTAAAAATTTCCCCTTCATTTGCCGGAACTCAAAAATGACTATAGAAAACAAATTGCTTCTGTACACCTCGATTTTGCGTCCAATACTAGCATACGCTTGTCCTGTGTGGGCTTTCACATGTAACTCGAACCTAAATATTCTCGAAGTATCTCAAAATTCAGTTTTAAGAATAATAACCAAAGCAAAATGGTATATTAGAAATGATGAAATTAGAAAAGCTCTTAAAATTACTACTTTCAAAGAACATATCAAAAAGCTTTCAATAAACTTCTTTAACAACCTCCCTTTCACCGAAAATCAAAATATTGTACTGTATTGAAGACTATTAATAAAAATGACTTGTTTTCAGGACATCACATTTATTTGCGCACATCTTTTCAAGCATAAATTCAAGACACAATTTTACACAAGCACCACTTTATCAACGTTCGTCTTTACCTCTTAGAACCAAACTCAATACTAAATTTTATATCCGTTGCCAGTAAATTATCTAAAATCAAAACTATGATCTGGTGTTGCCAAAAAATATCTTAATAAAGAATATTGAAAAAGGTATTACTTTAAGTTTAAATCGTCTGCTTTTAAAAGTAGAATAGGTAATGTCTTAAATAAAGTATCACATTAGATTAAATCGTCTGCCTTTAAAAGTCGAACAGATAAATCTTAAAAAAAGTATCACATTAAATTAAATCGTCTGCCTTTATAAGTTGGACAGATAATATCTTAAAAAAGTAACACATTAAGATTAAATCGTTTGTTTTTAAAATTGAATATGTCACAATATGAACAATCTTGAACATTATACCCCCAGCCAAATTCAAAAAGACCTAGAAGAATTCTACTCGACTCCTATCAACCACCTTAATAAAACAACTTTTAAATTCAACATATTTAATCCATAATTCCTTTAACTCCAGCCCACACAGACATAGCAACACTCTCCATCATCTAACTCAATAGCAGCCATCAGGGGCAGCCAATGGCATTACTTCCCTCTGCCTATAGCAAAGCAGCCACTCCACATCTCCATCTTAAGACAACTTTGAAAATTTTCACAACTGAAGACTCATCTACTCCGGATTCAACCACAGCCAATAGGAATACAGCACAGTAACAGTCGACCGATCACAGCATACCTTCTCGATTTCTACCTTACAGAGAGACTATTAGCCCAAAACAGTCATTTCTTCACCTAAGAACTCTGATACGAGCTTGAAGGCCACTCGCGCGGCCTAGAGGCTCGAAGATAACGCAACTTGCGTGCGTGCGTGCGATAAGGGAGGAGTAGTGAAGAAGACGAGCAGGAGTGAAGACGGTCATTTTTTTTTTTATTTGAGTCAAGTGCATAGTAGCTGTTATCTGTCTGAGATATTAGAGACTTCTGCATTTGGAAGCTGTTTCCTGTGGAATAAGCCCACTTAGAGCTGTGTAATTGTGATATCAACAGCTGTAATTTCCTGCGTCTTGTAGAAATTGCTAAGAATAAAAGTCTTGAGATTGTTAGAGATTGTTTCATCGACTCTCAATCAACACGAACCCCGAAGCGCGGTACAGTATGGATATTTTAACACAGGCCGAAATGAAAATCAATACAGACGGTGTCAGATTAACAAAAATTTCGGATACTGAAACGGAAAATGCAGAACAATTTTCGATCTTTAACATCTCAACAAATGATAAATTAGAACTTGAAATCGGATCAAATGTTACTAAAATTCAGCGAAATATTCTTCACAGTTTGGTTTCAAGTTATAAGCCAATTAAGACTATACTACTGATATTCAGATGTCTATTAATTTAAAGAATAAAACCAATAACATACAAAACACGACGATTACCTTTTGTTGAAAGAAAAATTGTGTACGACTTAGTGATGAAATGGTTGGCTGAAAGTATTGTTGAGCCATGCTCTCCTGATTTTTCTAGCCAAGCAGTTGTTGTCAGGAAAAAAGGGGATCCCCGAGAGGTTGTATTGATTATAGACAACTTAATAAAAACACTGTAAAATATAACTATCCCTTACCATTAATAGATGATCTGCTTGATATCCTTCAAGATGCAAATACGTTCGGTACAATTGATCTAAGTAACGCCTTTTTCATTTAGGAATAGAACCAAATAGCTGACGATATACATCATTTGTGACACATAATGGACAATTTCAGTTTCTACGTGCTCCTTTCGATCTTTGCACATCACCAACAGTGTTTCAGCGGTACATAAACACAATATTTAAGGATTTGATTATTAAAGGTCATATTTTAATTTACATGGATGATATCATTATAAAATCTAAAAATACAGAAGAAGGTCTCGAAAGACTTGCAACAGTGTTTTCACTCGCTTCCTCTTACGGCTTAGACATAAATTTTCAAAAATGCAAATTTTTAAGTAAACAAATAGAATTTCTTGGTCATGTTATAAGAAATGGTAAATTGTACCCGTCACCACAAAAAGTCAAAGCTGTTATTAATTTCCCTGAACCGAAATGCCAAAAAGACTTACAATCTTTTCTTGGTCTTGATGGATATTTTTGGAAATTCATTTTAAATTTCTCCATCATTGCACATCCTTTAACAGAACTTCTGAAGAAAAATCGTGAATTTAAATTTGCTGATAGAGAAATACAAGCATTCAATTGTCTCAAACAATGTTAATTTTCTCCACCTGTTCTAAACATTTACAATCAGAACGCTGATACCGAAATTCATTGCTATGCTAGTATTCATGGTTATGGATGTATTTTACTCCAAAAATCAATGTCAGATAATGCACTCCGCCAAATATATTTTATGAGTAAGAAAACGACAGACGCCGAAACAAAATATAGCAGCTATGAACTTGAAGTTTTAGCTATTGTCCAAGCATTAAAAATGTTTAGAGTTTATTTGTTAGGCAAACATTTCAAAATAGTTACTGACTGCAACGCGTTCACAATGACTCTAAAGAAAAAAGATTTGTGTACTCGAATAGCGCGATGAGCATTGCAACTACAAGATTTTAATTATGAAATAGAACATCACTCTGGTTCCAAAATGAATCATGTAGACGCGCTAAGTAGATACCCAGTTATGATCGTACAAGACAGTCTCGTTGCAAAAATCAAAACGGCTCAAGAACAAGACACTGAAATCCAAACTATAAAAGAATTTTTAAAAATTAAACCTTACAATGATTACCTTCTAAAATCCGATATACTCTACAAGTTTGTAGATGCTGAAGAACTACTCGTTGTTCCTAAAAATATGCGGAACGAAATTATACGCAGCTCTCACGAGCTTGGACACTATGCTTCTAAAAGAACAGAAGAAGCACTCAAGCATCAATTCTATATCCCTAAAATTAAAGAAAAAAATAGACTGTTTAATTCAAAATTGTGTTCCATGTATTTTGGTTAATCGCAAACGAGGCAAACAAGATGGTCTACTACATCCTATCGAAAAAGAAGCCATTCCTCTACACACATATCATGTTGACCATTTAGGCCCATTCCCTACTATAAACAAGAATTATAAACATATTTTTTCCGTCAATGACTCCTTCACAAAATTCGTATGGCTTTACCCAACGAAGTCAACAGATGTTGTAGAAATTATTGCAAAATTAGAAAATCAAAAATACATATTTGGCAAACCATCTCAAATTATTTCTGATCTTGGTACCGCGTTCACTTCCTAACAATTTCAAGATTATTGCAGTACCGAAAAAATCAAACAATTCCCAATCACCATTGGATTACTTAGAGCAAATGGACAAGTAGAGCATTTAAATTCTACAATCGAAACAGTATTATCAAATCTTTCAATAGACAATCCAGAAAAATGGTATACGCACGTCAAAGGAGTCCAGAAAATTATAAATTAAACGTTCCAACGAAGCATTCAAGCAAATCTCTTCGAATTTTTGTTTGGTACTAAAACGAAGACGCCACAAGATCTCAAACTTACTTAATGAAGGAATTCAAGCTGACTTCTTCAACAACCGTGACGAGTTAAGGAAACAAGCTAAAAAACAAATCCTAAAAGTTCAAGCTAAAAACAGAAGAAATTAGCTACTACTTTCAAGTTTCATGATCTTGTCGCCATCAAACGTACTCAATTGGGACCAGGATTCAAACTGAAACCCAAATACTTAGGTCCATACAAGATAACGAAAATCAAACCGAACGACACTTACGATGTTCAAAAGTGTGGCCTTTTTGAAGGACCAGCGAAAACTAGCACCTGTGTTGAATACCTCAAGCATTAGACTAATGATTTTATTATGAACTAATGCAATGACATTTTCGTCTGAACTTTAAAAAGACATTTTTCCCCTTATTATCTTTTTATCTTTTAGAGTGAAATTAATTTTTTTCCCATTACTCTGCGTTTCATGTGTAATAATTTTTCTTTTCAACTTTTCAGGTATTGTGAAGTAGCCTAAAGTTTTTGAATTTTCCTAATTGTTAATATTCAAACATATATTAATCAATTTTTAAGTGAGTATGTTCTTAATTTTCAATTGTGTTATTATTTTCTTAAAATGTATGCATATATATTATAGTTTCAGTTATACCTTTACTGGCTCACCTGAGGTCAGATGATATTGTTGGATGGCCGATTATGGGAACTGTCCTTCTGTGCTACAGCAGCGCCATCTTCAAAGCATCACATATTGGTTAGATCTCGAGGAGTTAGCACGTAGAAATGTGTGTCCGTCTTTTTCTTTCATTGTTCATACTTTAATAAACTTTTTGCCCTGCTAAAATGAAAGTGGTTCTTGACAACGTACCGATGCCAACCTCTACATATGTGTGTGTAAAAGTATGTGGGGAATACAGATAAGAAAGGCTTTGAAAGCATAGAAATTAGTTTTATTTATACAATAAATATTTTATTTAAAAAAATGGGATTTATGCTTGATCAGTATAAGAAAACAAAATATTCATTGGAGTTCCATAAAATTTTATTCAACCTTTTCTTACCATATGGATTGAAACCTAATTTAAACTTGAAATTGCGAAGTTAAATACAAATTCATTTTAATGTTAAATGAAATATTTTATTTTATCTTTATTGGAATAGAATTAACCAAATAAAACCAACAGATTAGTTTTTACTTTTCTTGTGACCAATTTAAAGTTTCAAAGAGTGACGCAATAGAGGCTTTTTTTTCCAGTTTTTTTTTTCAGGAAGGCGTAGTGCTTTAAGGGTAAAAGTAGGTATTTGTGTTAAGTCGAAAAGAATCTGATACGAAATTTTTGTGCTTTAATGGAGTACATATTTTCTATTTTTATTTATTTATAAAATGATCGATCATATTTTATGTTCGAAAATTGTAATTTATCATCTCGAATTTTATTACAGATTTGATTTTTAATCAGCTTTTACAACAGACAATATTTTTTTTTAAAATTAATCTTAAATTATCTGTAATCTGTTAATTAAAAAACTAAAAGCAAAAAATCTAAATAAATTTAAATAATTATAAAATGATTAGAAAAATGTCCTTGACTACAACAATAAAAAATGAGAAAACGTATACACGAATCTGTATTTTGAGTGTAATATTTTGGAACAGGTGCTTTTAAAATTTGCAGATTTAATTCTAGATAATATCATACGAAAGAAACAGAATACACATAATACATTTACAATCACATGACTTTGATTCAAATATTGTTAACTTGAATTCAGCTTAAAGAAAATGTTATAAAATTATTTAAGAAAATAGTGAATGACATTTTGCAAAATATTTAATCAAATATATCCTTATCAAATTTGACATCTATTGAAATGTAAAAACAACAACTATTTACCAAAAAAAAAAAGCAAATATTAAAAGTTTGTACCCTTTTGATAAAATATGTCGTTGAAAATGCAAAACTATTTGTACAAATTTACAATACATGTGTAATTCTACTCAAAAGTATTAAATGAAGTAATAAAAGAGAAGAACGAATTGAACTATAATAGTATTTCTCCTAAAATGCCTCAAAAATAAATGATGTAAGTTTTTCAATTGAAATCAACATTTCAAATGAAATTAGTTTTCCAACTTTTCTAATATAATTTCATCTTTGAACAGCTATGAAATAAAAGTAATAGTTACTGAAAATTATAATAATAAAATAAAGAAGAAGAGAGGGAAAAGAAACAAAATCTTACTTGTAGAAATTCAGTCTATATTTTTCAACACTATTTTCACAAATTGATAAGTGAGAGATTAAGTTTTATGGCTCGAAAGCCAGATACGGCTATGCTGCGCCAAACAAGATGTAGGTTTGATCAAGATGCTTGAAAAATGGAAAAAAGAAATTCTGGTTGACAAGAAGTAGAGTCGAAAATAGAGAAGTATTGCTAGCATACCTCGAGGGCAAGTCACCACAGATAGTAAACCCCACGGGAAAAAAAAAATGAGTACGGTACCTCGAGGTTGTAATCACATATTGATAAGCTCTCATTTTTTCATTTTGATGAAAATAACTTGTTTTCTTTACTTTAATAATTAAAAACTGCTTCAAATAATAAACTGTAACTTCCATATAAAATGGAGTTTAGTAAATATACTTTTCAGCATATATGGTATACCTCCTCCTCTCTAGAGCATAAAATCTCTCACAATATTTAATTTCTTCAACAGATTTAAAATATTCTTTTAAGAGTAATTTTTAAATAGTAAAACGAGCTCGAAAATGATGAAAGAATGTATTTTTTTTAAAAATGCAATCTATATAAAGGATATAATTATATTTATAACTTTTTAATGTAGCAGAATTCGAAATTGATGTTAAGAACTTTTCAAAAATGCAATTAATACAAAATATATAATTGTATTTGGAACTTTTTTTTTTTGTATACGAACAATTACGCAACAATCAAATAATTCGCCAGTTCTTAAGACACTTCGCTCAATCTAATTTTTTTATAATCATGAAAATTTATTTTTTCGTACTATCCTATCATATTACTGGTGTATATTAATAACTCATATTGGACATGAAAT